>FTLJ01000394.1:0-16029 GCA_900155495.1 Porogramme epimiltina
CCAGGCCAGCCTTACACTATCAGACTTCAGGAATTTTGCTGATGCTCTCTCTGCGTGCGCGTGCGGCCGTGCCGCACACTTTGAGCTCGCGATTGACTTTCAGTCCTCACCTACGAACCCCTACACTCCATCATAACTAATCATATTCTACACGCTCATCTTCATCGTGATACTAGGGTGCGGGTCGTACCCTTCGACTACAAAATCTTCGCTCTGGAAATCATCAATCGCGTCAATGGTGCGAGCCCATTTGAGCTTTGGAAATGGACGTGGCTCTCGCTGGAGCTGCGTCCGGAGCTCGTCGACGTAGTCGCGGTAGACATGCACGTCCCCGAGCTGGATCACGAGTTCGTGCGGCTCGGTGCCAGTGACGTGCGCGACCATATGCGTGAGGAGGGCGTAGGACGCAATATTGAAAGGGATGCCGAGCCCAAGATCGGCAGAGTGTTGGTACATGAGGCAGGATAGAGCTGGGGCTTGACGGTGGGGTCAGACGCGGGGGCGAGGTTGACATAGAACTGGCACATCATGTGGCAAGGTGGGAGCGCCATGTTGGGGATATCTATCCGCGCGAGAATGGTCTGAGACGTGCGAAGTAGATAGACAATTTAGCTACAGCGAAGACGTACCTACAGGATTCCACACGCTGAGCATGATGCGACGGTCCGTGGGGTTGTGTTTAATCTTGTAGATGCACTCCTGTAGCTGGTCAACACCCTTACCGGTGTAGTCGGCGTCGCAATCCTCACACGACGCGCCAAAATGCCTCCACTGGAAGCCGTTGACGGGTCCGAGGTCACCCTCGAGACTCGAGGAAAACCTTGGAGCTGTTCCGAGTCCCATCCTAGATCTTGATGCCTTTGGCGGAGAGCTGTTTCGCATCCGTGCACCCGTGCACAAACTAAAGAAGTTCCTCGATTATACCGCGAAGAAAGATGCGTTTGTGGTGAGGAGTGAAAGAGTGTCATCTGCGAGAGAGAAGCGAAGATTTGGAGGGGAAAAGAGGGAGATAGTGCCCGTGCCCGTGCGGTCGGGGCAGACGTCGCCAGTGTCGAGGACGGAACGGATAAGGTTGAGGTGCTGGTGTTCATCATAGATGCGTGCCGGAGCTGCGGCGGCGGCGGTCATCGCGAATAGGCTTGGTGGGAGGAGGAAAACGCGTGTTCTCGTCGTCCGTGGATGAGTTTTTGGCGCGTCGGGAGCCAAGAGTCAAGACTCGACGACGACCCGACGTGCTGCGTGCTTGCAGCTTTTCGCTCCGAGTGCAAGGCCGCGGTCACGTGTAAGGACGCGTCTGCAGGCGCTTGCTGTGGTTGGGCGCACGGAACGCCGCTCACCTTGTCTCTGCCTGTCGACTCTGTTCGTCTCATACTAGCCCTCGACTCGCTCCTGGCTTGGCTTCAATACCCCTTCTCTGACGATACCTCTGGGCGCACGCCTGCTCACTTCCTCATCATGCCTCCCACAACAAGGACCCGCCAGCCTACCGCTCGAACAGCCTCTTCTTCCAAATCGAAGCCTCCTAGTGTCTCGCCCGACGAGCTTGCCGACAAGCTAGCCACGAAGCTCACCATATCGAACCCCAAGGGCAAGGCTAAGGCTAAGGACCCCACACCCGCAGACAGAAAGGGTACCGCCATGCGCGCCGTCAACGCTGCGTCCAAGTCCCTTTCGGTCGTGCTCGAAACAGGCTGGAAGGCATCCGAAGCCAAAACATCCGATCGCACTACAGCTTCCTCCGTTACCAAGCATGCGGCCACTGCAAGAAAGGACCTTGTAACATTACGTGCTCTCGACCCTGGGCAGGTGGATGTCGAGCGCGCGGCCTCGAGCATTGTAGGGAAACTGGTTGGTCTTGAGATGGTGAGTCTCTTGTTGTCTTTTTACGCTCCTTCTCATCTTCGATGTAGTATAGTGCCGCCCTTGGACTCCTGCAAGACATGTACTCCCCTCTTGTCGCGCTCTACCACTCCTCCCAGCCGTCTCCAAGCTCCTCGCCCATAAGCTTCCTTGTGCTTCCTCTCCCAGATACTCAGCTCTCGGATCTCCATCTAGGGCTCATCTCTACATATTTCATACATCTTTTACTGGTCCTTTCACACACTACCATCGATCTCGCCTCCCTCTCATCGACATTGCTAGACGCAAGCTCTCCCACCCTGCTCGCATGGGCACCACTCTTTTCCCGGCTGCCAGAGAAACAGCACGATCATCTCTTCACGCGAGCTTACACCGTCGCTTCTCGTCTGACTTCCAGCAATCCGCCAGCCTCCACAGCTTACTCTCTCCGAATATTTGCGCTATTATGTCTTGCACACACTCGACCTTCGGTGGTCCCTGCGAACACGTTCTGGGAGCAAGCCGTGAAATTCGCTGGCGCGTTCGCCAACACCACATCAACGAACGCTCGAGAGAACGCGAAGTCTGTCTCCGACACCTTTGCTCGCCTGGCCTTATGCGCAGCAACAAGACCGGACGCCTCAGAGTTCTTTTCGGGTCCAGCTTTCGCCCGTTTTTGCGAATATTGGAGTAGGTTTGCGAAACAGGTCAGTAGGCTGGCTGATCAAAGGGAATAGACCTAACATCTGCCACTAGGCTGGCGACCTTGATGCACTTGAGCGAATTGGCCGTCTAACTCAGACACCTGGAGTTTCGTCAGGGAGCGAAGAGGATCGAGCGGTGATCGAGACATCCACGCTCTGTTCCACCCTCGCGCGTGCGTTAACTATATTTGAGCATTGGTCAGGTGAGCATCGAACAGCGCGTTTTGGACGATCGCGCTCACGCTATGGTAGATCATACACCTAATTTTGGCACAAAATTGGTCGACGTTTCCACTGCGCTAAAGCGTTGTGGGCCGTCACTTGTACAAGGAGGGAGCGACAATGACCGTGTAAAGCGTGGCCTTGAACGGCTGCGCCGAGCAGCAACAGCCGTTCTCGAGCCTCCTTCGTCTATGAAGACGGAATACCCTTCCGATGTCATCGTTTGCTCTAAGACAATTCTAGAGCAAATTACCGACGTCCTTTGTGACGCCATTATACATGTGAGTGCGTCAAGGACATGCGAATGAATGGTCCCTGACCTCGCGCATAGTCCAATGCGCATACGCCGAGCGTTTTCAAGCCCGCCTTAGATGGTCTCTTTACGTTATCGAGGATCTCATTCAGTTGCCAAAACCCCGACACGTATTCCCTTACCCGATCACACCTTGAACGCGCTGTTTCTCTCATCTCCGCCGCGGCAAAAGGTTCTGTTTCATCCTCAACACTCGCCAACTACACACGATGTGTGGCCGTGGTCTACCAGTACTTCGCCGGTCAGCTGCACCAAAACGGCTGGTACGACTATACGGTCCGCTTCCTTGAGGAGGGGTGCAGACTGAGCGAGCAAGCTCTCGAGGGGCATCGTGCAGGCAAGAACGGCGACGCTGCCATGAACGTAGACGGCGACGATGCAGAGAAACAGGAAGTATGGAAGCAGCTTGAAGAGCAGCTGAGTAGGCGTTGGGAACTACTAGGCGTATGCCACGCAAAGACAGGCGACCGCAAGGTGCGTCCCTCCCAGCCCCCCCCCCCCCCCCCCNNGGGGGCCCCCCCCCCCCCCCCCCCCCCCCCCCAGAAAGCGGTCCTGACGCAGACTGATTGCGTATGCAGCTCGCGTACGAGGCGTTCCTGAAAAGTATCAAGACTTTCCCGTATGCACAGCACAATTTTGCCGGCCTTGCACGGACCATACCCCCAGCCCAGCTCTTCGATGGAGTCCCCGCAGTAAAGCAGCTCAGTGCACTAGTCGACCGCACCACCTATCTCGCCACATGTGAATTGTTCCAGCCTCCTGTTACGATCTCCGCGCTCTCTTGGTACTCCCAGGAAGTAGACGGCGAGCAGAAATGCGTCGTCGGAGCTCTCATTGAGCGCCAGATTGCCAGCTTGGAGGAAAGCAAGTGGAAGCCAGGTGTGCGCGATGTCCTGCGCGTACTCCTAGACGACGCACTCCTCGTTTATGACCCGGAGGAGCGGCCTATACGACATGCTCGCGTCGTGCTCAAACGACTCGAGCTGTCGTGCCATTCCAACACAGAGGCGGGCCCCAGTGAACCTGCGGGGAAGCTCGCAGCGGACGCGGAGACTCTCCTCACCCGTCAGGTACGCCCAATGGTCGGCACTAGAAGCACAACGGAGCTGCTAACGCGCCCTATCCCCCTCCCTTTCCTCTTCTGTGTCTTCTTCGCTCGTCAGGACCTCGCGCTGGACGCGCCGCTCGCGCGTTTCCGCTCTGAGCTCCTCGCCACGCTGCACTTATGGCGTGCAGTGTACGCACACCGCAGGCGTGAGAAGGCGCTCGTACCTACCGTCGTAGCACACGCGGAGGAGGCGTGCAGAGCACTGCGCGCAATGGTCCCAGCTGCGCCTGCGGGCGCTAATGCTGCTCTACGGCTGTCACAGGGCTTGACTAAGATGCAGGTTGTGGAACCTCCGAAGAGGACGACGAGGGGCGGAGTAAAGGCTGCGCCGAGGTCTAGAGTAGTAGCTACAAGAGTAAAGGCGCCGCCTGTGACACCGCGGAAACGTAGAGGTGAGTAGGCTCGCAGACAGGTAGGGCATGCCATACTGATTGCTGTGCTGTTAGTACTCGACCCTTTGCCGACAAATTTGCCAGTGGTGGACGTCTCGCCACCCAAAACTTCTCCACCGTCGGGTGGCCAGGGAAATATGGAGTTCGATGGCTTTTCCAAGTTAATCGGCCTCATTCGTGGGTGATCCGGTTGAACGGGCGTAGTTTTGCTCGCTGATTGGACGACACAGGGATGGTTTCTCACCTCGTCGGACTTGTGGGCCACGTTCTCATCCGAGTACAGCTTCTTAACGCTGCGCGAAGATTGACCGAAAAGCACCTCGGCATCGCTTCCGAAGGTAGAGTGGGATGGAACTTTAAATGCCATGAGACTCACAGGGAAATGCTTGGCAGTGTATGTCTCGTTGACCATCGCAACCGCACATGAGTATGTCAAGCTTGGCCACGCTGAGAAGGCGGCTTCGATCTTAGCCCATGTACTCCCTGCAGTCCGGACGGGATCTCTTCCGCAAGATACAGTTATCACGTTCTTATTGCGATATTCCGAAGCTCTGGCCGTAGCTGGGGAAGTTTTGAAAGCGTACGTAAGGCTCGTAATCGCCATTTCCAGCATCTAATGTCTTCAATCAGATCTATGACCTACTGCGATGCCGTCGCTGCTGCGTCCGACTTCATAGTGGAGGAGAAAGGACTGCCCACTGCTCAGCGAATACGCGTACGGGCTGCTCTTCTTGAACGAGCCGCTGAAGCCGCGTTATCATACGCAGCTGTTCAGGACGCACGAGTAAATATTATTTTTGACAACGCTGTCCCCAACTCACTGATTACCTTCCAGGATGATCCGACGTCCTCTATTGAAGGTCTCCTACAAGCCCTCCGACTCTGGAACCGCGCAATCGACACAATCTCACGCCTGCAGCCACCCGCGCCCAAAGAAGCTGTCGACGATAATCCGTTCGAGGCCAAACCTAAGCAAACGGACGACTCAAAGCCCGCAAATCAGGAGACTCGCGTCCTCTCTCCTCACGCTTCGCAGGCGCATGTCTTCATGGATTCGTCAAGCTGGCGAATGGCGGAAGGCTTGTTGTCTACTCTCCTCGCCCTCTCGCAAGCCTACGCAGCGCGTGGATCCGCTCGTGAGGCCGACTTCTTCACTCAGCAGACGAAGGAGCTTGCGGAAGCGCTGCACGCCCCGGTCATGGTCAGTCGTGCTCTCACGCAACATGGCGAGCTGCAGATTCAGCTGGGTCAGCTCCAAGAGGGGCACAATGCTCTCATAGCAGCTGCGGAACTTGTGATGCACCTAAAAGGTCCCGACGCTGCGGAAGTACAACGACTCCTAGGGCGATACAGCCAGCTCAGCGCAGATGCGAAAGGCGCACAACAACTGTTTGAGGAGGCCACGAGCCTACTCGATGAGTTGGGAAACATGTTCGCGGGCTTGGACAATGTTGCAAGGCGAGTCTCGGGGTATGTCGACCTCGCGCAGGGGCTAACAGTCTGTGTAGTGGTAGGAAGTCGCTTCTCGTCTCGCCCAAGGCACGCAAGCCCCAGGTAACGGAGAGTGTCTTAGCACCGTCATTGCTAGCGAGAGTACTAAGGCATCAGAGTAAGCGAATGAAACCTCTATGGAGTAGTTCTCACTGACGTATTTGGAAATCTAGTTTCGTTGTTGCACGAGGTCGGAGCGGAGTACAATAGCTTACTTGAGCGATTCGCCAAACTTCCGGAAAGCGCGGACGCGAAAGTGAGTGACGTTATTTGGTATCATGAGCAGATGCTAACCTTGTCATAGGCAGAGGAGGTGGCTCTTAGAGCAAAACTCACTCTCGATGACGTTTACACTCGTTTCCGTGCGGACATGTTCCTCAGTTCGCTTGCCGAGTCCGGTACGTACACGCAGGGGGATGAAATGCTGGGGGCTAATATGATATGTAGCGATGACCATACCCATGGGCTTGTCGGGCGATTCACCTCATTCCACCGCGTCTCAAGACATGTTGGAGACGCTATCCACGGCCGAAAAGTTGTTCTGGGAGCACATGAGCTACATCGCTCGACGTGGGCATGTATCGTCGGTACGCGAAGCAGCTGTCTGTCTTGCACTCATCCGGACTTTCCGGACGAGTCTAGGACGCGGAGATGTACACACGCCAGTGTTAGCAGCCCAGTTGCTCGGTGCGTTGTGATTCTTGACGTTTCATTCTAGTCCTAACTTGCAGTGAAGACGCCTCCACAGTCACGACACTCCGCAGGGAGATGCTCGACGTCATCCGCCACAAGTTCCTGAGTGTCAACACCATGGATGATCTACAATGGCCCTTGATCACTCCCAACGGCTCACCTCTTCCCCCGCAGCCAAAAGCGGAAAGGTTAACTCGATTCAGTAACTCGTCGTTGCTGGAGTCGGATGATGAGCCTATGGACGACGTGGACCTCAAGTCGTACTGGGAAGCCGTAGCAAAACGATACGAGACACAATGCTTCGACGCTCAGCGCATGTCAGTCAGCCAAGCAGACTCGCTACCACCGCATTGGACTGTGGTCAACGTCAGCGTCACGGAGGATAGACACACAATGTTCATCACCCGTCAGCGGGCCGGTCGAAAGCCGTTGATCTTTTGCTTGCCTCTCAAAGGCCGGCGCGAGGGACAGGAAGACGAACATCTCACGTACGACGACGCCATCAAAGAGCTTCAGGATATCATCCGCATGAGCACCGAAAGGACAAAACAGGCGGCTGATATCAACAAAGAAGATAGAGCTGCGCGCGTGGCATGGTGGAAGGATCGAACTGAACTGGATACGCGTCTTCGGGATCTCCTGGCTGACATTGAATTTTGCTGGCTGGGCGCGTTCAAGGTAGATTTCTAAATACAGCCGTTACTGCATAATTTGTTGACTGAACCTTCGTAGACGATCTTCAGCCCCTCTCATGGTACTGACCCTGAAGATCTTGAGGCGCTCCGAGCCCGCCTGGATACAGTCTTCAAGGGCAATCTGGTCTTCCACGACAAGAAGCCTAAATCTCGTATCGGCCTGGACGACGGTCTATTAGAATGCTTCTCCGCCTTACCGCCTTCCTGTCGCGACGAGGAGCTAGAAGATCTCATTTACTTCATTCTCGACCTATATCAGTTCCACGGGATCCCAGTGGCGACCTCGGAAGTTGATATGGATCAAGTTGTCGTCGAGCTCCGGAACGCCCTGGAGGAGCACGCATCAAGAGTCAAAGCACGTGAAACCCCGGAAACGTTGGACGATGACGACAGCCACATCTTCCTCGTTCTCGACAAAAACGTTCAAGGCATCCCGTGGGAGTCGCTCCCTATCCTGCGCGGGAAGAGCGTGAGCCGCATCCCGAGCATGGATTTCCTGATTGATCGGCTCGAGTTCGCGCACTGGCGCAAGTGGGAGGACGGCAGCCCTCAAGAAGGACTTGTTGACCGCACTAGCGTCGACCCTCGCAAGACGTACTTCGTCCTCAACCCGAGCGGGGACCTGAAGGGCACCGAGGGCCGCTTTTCTGACTGGCTGAAGACGATGAAGAAGTCAGCCGGGTGGGACGGCGTCGTCGGGCACGCGCCCAGCGAGCAGCAAGTGGTTGACGCATTGACGAACCGCGATTTGATGATGTGAGTGCTGAGATCCCCTTGTTACGTGCCTGAACGCCGCTGATGGGATGGGCTTGCACAGATACTTTGGGCACGGCGGCGCAGAGCAGTACGTCCGCGCGCACAAAATCCGTCACCTTCCCCGATGCGCGGCAACGATGCTCTGGGGGTGTTCGTCCGGGACGCTCAAGTACATGGGCGAGTTCGATCGGACGGGCACACCATACCACTACATGCTCGCTGGCTGGTGCGTCCCTGTTTCCTGTCTCCCCGCTTCCTGCTTCCATGCTGGGCTTCGTGATCGCGGACTAATCACCGCAACACAGCCCGACCCTCATCGCCAACTTGTGGGACGTCACGGACCGCGAGATCGACAAGGTCTCGCAGGCAGTTTTCGACGACCTCCGCCTCACTCCGGAAACGGTCCCGCAGTGGCGGCCGGATGCTGCGGCAGGGAAGGGCAAGAGCAAGGGCATGTCTGTCGTCCGGGCTCTTGCGCGCGCGAGGGACAGCTGTAAGCTGAAGTACATGACGGGGGCCGCGCCGGTGGTTTACGGTATTCCGTTCTACCTGTGATGTCGCCGTGCGGCTGGCGGCGGCGGGGTGATTGCTTTAGTTGTGGATGGTGGCTCTTACATAGAATGGGATAGATGTTGTATCAATGCAACCGACAGGATCCTCGGATCTGTGGGACGCTGTCCTGGCTCTCGCCCACCGGTCCACAGGACAGGCGGATGATGATGCTCGCTGTGGTTGACACGCCTGGAATACAGGGAGGAGGCCTCGCCGCGGGTACGGCTGGCCGTTTGGAGCGTGTGCGGAGAGATCGAAGTCCCAAGAACGCCGGTGAATTCGAATCACGACTCTGTTCCGAGTGTGAGCGCGATCTCCCGATATACGCACCGACATCCTGAATGCAGACACAGCCTCCCACAGGCGAGAATAACGCATCGGACCTGCAAAGAACGGGTCGCCAGGCGGCGCGGACTCAGTTGTACGCACGCGTGCGGCAGCGCCGCATACACACAGCTCACACCCACGCAGATGGCCGGGGGTTCGACTTCGGAGGCCGGATCGGCGCGGGAGGATCGTGGCGCGGGGGAGGGCATTAAGGGGGATCCGTAATTAAAAGCGGCTACTACACGGCGTGCGGGGGGGCGTACATAGGCAATAAAATAAAGCAATAGAACAGCGAAATGAAAACGAAGACAGGAGGGCGCATGGACTATAGATACACCGAGATCCAACGTAGATAGTAGATCGTGACGTGAGGGGGCCGGGCCCCTGAAGCGTGCATATGTGCAGAGAATGTACTGTGCGTGTGTGTGTGTGGATAGCAGGAGGGCTTGTGCCGGCGCGATAGGGCCGGTACGCAGCCGGGTAGAACATTAAACGAAGTCCGCGCGGTGGAGGTTGTGTCGCAGGATGCCGTCGCGGACTGCGGGAAAAGCGTGAGCATCCATAAAAGAAGCCGAAGGGAGAGAGTCGGGCTTACCTGAAGCAAGCGTCGACGTCGTCGCCTTTGTGTCCTGCAAACAACGTCAGCGGCCGAAACGCAACACCGAAACATACAACGTACGATGGCGGTCGTGACGTATCCATAGAACGGCCGGCTCGGCTCAGGCGAGTACTCGCGGTGCTGGTCGCGGAACTTCTGGTGGAGGTCTGAAACCCACCGACAGAAGCAAGGAGGCGAGTCAGCGTCGCGGGTCCGACAACAAGAACGCGGTGTACGCACAGCGGGCGAGGATAGGCGCCGAGTTCTCGCGTTCGGCGAAGCTAGGAAGGAACCGGTTGACCTTGACGCCGGCCTCGAGCTTCTTCTCGAGCAGATCGAACTTGTTCAGGAACACTGTGCGGCGGGAGACGCCGTCAAACATGCAAGCAGCCAAACGGTCCGAGAGTCAGCTTGTGAAACGAGTCGGAGCACGGTAGCAGTACGCACGAACGATGATGCACTTGGCGAGCAGTTTGGACTGGACAATGCCTTTCCAGAGAAGGAAGGAATCCTCGAGGCGGTTGACGCGGCGGTCCTCGGCAAGGAGTTCGTCAAAACAGGAGATGGGCGCAAGGAAGAGAATGGCGTGGGCGTCGTCAAAGTACGGGTACCATGCGGAACGCTACGGGAGAGAAAGAGCGATGATAGTCAGCGCACAGGATACAGGCCGGTGGGGTTAGGGGGCGGGGTCGGATGACAGATGGCCGGGGAAGGGAGAGATAGGGAAGCGGGGGACGTACTGATGATCGCGCACCGCCGACGTCGTAAATCATCCATTCCCGCGCGACGTCCGTCGTGGCTGCGCGTCACTGCACGTTAGCGAACGTTCTAGGAACCGGCGGAAGACGAGGCGCGGGACGCACCGTACTTCTCCATCGTGAGCTTGTATTCCTGCACGCCGACGGTGCGGAGGCGCGAGCGCACTACGTCGCCGTCGGACGGCTCATAGTCGCGCTGGGCTATGCGCGCGATGTCATCGAGGAAGCTGCCGGCGCGTCAGTTCCCATCCGCACCCTGATTCGCATAACAGACAACCCCGCGCTAGCGCAGCCACAAAACGCGCGCGCAGACGCAGACACACAAGGACACGGTGCTCGATACAAAGACACTCACAAGCCGGGCGCGAGCTCCATCTTGATCTTGCGCCGCCGCAAAAGGTCGCGGACGACGTCGTCCGCCCAGAGCGCCTGCATGTCCGCCGCGCAGCTCGCGATAATGCCCGTCGCGCCCTCGAGACGCTCCGCAGGGATGCCCACACGCTCAGCGCCGTCGGAGCCTTTGAACGCCGAGCGCACGGTCTCGCGCCATGACGCGCCAGCGCGGACGTAGTACTCGCCGGGCATCCGCCGGCGCGTGCTGCCGCCATCGAACGGAGCCGCAGCATTCTGTGGGTCATCCCCGCCATGCCCGGACGAGGACCCGGCCGCTGCGGGGCCCACGGAGAGCCCGGAGACGTCCGGGAGCTCCTCTGTCGCGGCGCCAATGAGGAGCTTGAGGTCGGACTCGACCTGGCGGAGGGGCGCGAGGCGGAGCTTGAGAAGGGCGTGGGTGTGGGTGAACTGGAGGGGTGGGCCGTTGTCTGTACCGCCGGAGGCGTTCTGGGAGGCGTCGGCACTGTCCGAGTGGGAGTGCGAGGTGCCGTTGCCGTTAGCGGGGCGAATGAAGGGGGAGGCGACGGGAGAGGTGGTGTTGGAGGAGGGATTTTTGGCCATCTCTGAAGAGAGGACGTCAAGAATCTGGTTGACGGAGCGGACGAGATTGAGCTGGATGACGGCGCGCCAGGAGGCGCGCTCGGCGTGCCATGCCTTGGGGGCGAAAGCGAGCTGGAAGTCTGAGAGGAACGGGGTCAGCAGGCGGGGGGACGCGGGAAGGAGACGGGGACGTACTCTTGAGCGTCGTGGACTTTCCTGGGACAGGATCAGCAAAGGCGTCGACAGGGAATCAAAGAAGACGAGACGGCGGTGCGGAAGAAGAGCGCGGTAAAGGGGAACTATAGGGTCCGGGCGGGCCTGAGGACGGGTGATGGGGAAGAGATACGGTAGACTACGCGCCCGCGAGACGGCGCAGCGAGGAATGGGAACGCAGGAGACAGAGCGGGGGGATTGCGGGTCAAGAGGGAAAGAATGGAGGAACGGAGGGCTGGGCGCGAGGGTGCTAGGATAGGAAGGCGCGGAGAAGGGGGAAGGACGGCAACGTTGTGCGGCGGCGGGGGGAGCAAGCAAGGAGTTCGGTCATAGGTGAAGGGAGCGGAGTGCGGAGTGCGAGCAAAACGGAGATTGGGACGGGGGAGGGAGTGGGGAAAGGGCGAAGGGAGAGGAGGGACGGACCTGACTCGCTCTGGCCGAGGAGAAGGAGCTTGAACATGGACTTGTGCTTTTTCCAGGAGATGCGGTCCTGCTTGATCCTCTCGTCTATCTCGTCGTTGATTCGCTTTGCCTCCTCTTCCTGCTTGAGACGGGCGGCGCGGGCCTGGGCAGACTCGTCCGGGGGCGGGGCGAGGACGGCGGCGAGGGGGTCGTCGGGGTCGGAGGAGTGGCGGATGGCGTACATGGTGGTGATGCGGATAGGATGTGGTGTGAGCGGGGGGAAGGAGAGAGAGGGTGGGGGAGTGGTCGGAAGAGGAGGAGGGACGGAGGAGTGTTTAGATGAAGTCGGCTGGCCCTGGGCAGCCCTGGCCTCTCGCGTAGACGCCGATAGCAGCTTCGGAAGAGTATGGGCGTCTGCGCGGCTGGGCGGGTCATCTGATCTCCCACGACACGGGTCACTGGCTCTCCCAGTCAGTCCGCCAGTCTGCCACCTCCCCGCCCCGCCGCCGCCGACCAGGTTCCATGCTCCCGCCCACCGAGCCTGTGCTCGTCCTTCATCACGTCCCACGCGCACCGCAACACCCCCAGCTTTTCTCTTCTTTTCCACCGGCGCACGGCGATGCGAACGCGAGCACGGCGGCGGGCCATTGATGCCCAATCTCGATCTCGTCTAGATCGAATCTAACTTCATGCCCCCGCCTCGGCAGCGCTGAGCCCTGCGTCGGCAGCCATCCCACCACCGTCATCGTCTCCTCTCCATCCTCCTTCGTCTTGTTCTCCATGTGTTGTCAGCCTCCACCCCAGTCCACTCTGTCTCCCCCTGTCCCACCTTTATACACCCCTCTTTCTTCTCCGCTGTCACACCCACCTCCCATCTTTCCACTCGTCCTATCTGCGCCCCGTGGCCCTCGCTAATCTCCTTTGCAACCCACATGAGCGAAATCTTAGGTCAATATGAGCTATCCACCTGTTGCGACTGCCGCCTCGTCTAGCGCCTCATCGCAACCGCCTCCTCCACATCCTTTTACGCCCCCTTCCTCAAACCTCCGCTAGCCTTCTACTCTCTCCTCATTGATCCTCCTCCACGTCAACCGCCGCCCACACTAGCTCTCGCCAAATTCGCTCCTTCCCGCTGTCCGACCACACGCCGTTTCTGTCCAGCCTCTCCCCTCCGCTCGTCACCTCCGCTCGCCTGACCCGCTCGCCTGGGTTATCCGTGACCGTTCTCTGCTCGCCAGCATTCACCGCTAGCATGGATGACCTAGCCCGGTCGATCGACTGCTTATTCCCCACACCGCTTCTAGGGACTCATCCCTGCCTTCGTGTCGGCGCCACGCCGTCGCTCAGGGAAGCTCTCTTTCAATTCATCAATGGCGCTCGCCGCTGTAGCGACCCTTTGTAGAATCCCGACATCCGTTCGGAGCCTATGTCGTCGGAGGGTCCACACGACAGGGCCGGCGAAAACATGAAACGTCCGGGGTGGATATCCGGCTCTATTTCATACCCCGTTGTTCTTTGGCGCCAACTTGCGTCATGCTCTCTTGTAATTGCCCCATTGTAAGACCTCCCTTGGTTCCTCGGTGGTTTCGTGTGCAATCTGTTTCGTTCGGACCCGCATGAGCGTAGCCAACAACAATGAAATATATGTGAACCACATGGTGAGATGGCCGAGCGGTCTAAGGCGCCAGACTAAGGATCTGGTCCGAAAGGGCGTGGGTTCGAATCCCACTCTCATCACAGCTTTTTGCATTTCGAAGATCCACTTTTTCGGACGCGAACGTCAATCTTCCAACGAGCCTCGATTATGTACAGACGCGGCAGAGATATCATATATATATATGTCGACAGTGGGCCTCCCGAGCAACATTAAAACGGATTAGAGGAGCGAATCAAGTTTTGACAACACCTCGAGCACGCCCGCCACGAGCTCGAAACAGAGATCCTCCTCCCCGCTCATCATCTCCTTCTTCACCTCCTGCACCAGCCCGAGCACCACCTCTCGCGAGCTCACCCCCGCGCTGCCCATCCCGATCCGCGAGCCCTCCCTCCGCCGTGCGCCGGCCCCACTCCGCCCCCCGTTGCCCCCGCTCGCGCTCCCAAACGGCCAGGTCGCAAACTCGGCGAGGATGTCGTCGCAGCGCTGGAACGCCGCCTCGCGGTCCTCGTACGTGAGCCGCCCGAACGCGTTGTCGAGCACGCTCGCAGCGTACGCGGCGCACACGAGGCACACCGCGCGCGCCGCGCGGCACTGCGTGCCCTCCTTGCCGAGCGCGGCGGGCGGCACCGCCGCGGTCGTCGCCGTGAGGAGCGAGACAACGCGGGCGACGATCGACTCCTTGGTGCGCACGTCCGCGACGGGGTGCGTCGCCATGTCGAAGAGGAGGAAGTTGCGCTTCTCGGTGCGCAGGACGCCCTTGTCGACGAGCCCCTTGGCGAGCCGCTCGCGCACCTGCTTGAGCTGGAAGCCGATCTTCATCACGTTCCACGTCTCTCCTGCGTGGCCGGCGGCGGCGTTGTCGTCGTCGTCAGCGGGCGCACGGGGCGAGGCGGCACCGCAGGCGTTCGGAAGTGCAGCACTCACCGCTCAAGAGGTCTATCCAGCTGTTCACGGCCATCCGCTCCTGCTCCTGCCCCTTCATCATGCGCAGCGCCTCGTCCAGGATCGTCTCCCCCGTCTGTCGCTCGTCGAGCACTTCGACGAGCCGCTCCGAGAGCGGGAGGTGTCTTCGGTTCGGGTCTTTTACGAGCGCGATACGGCGGCGGAGCGCGAGCTCGATGAGGATGCACCCGCGGAGGGCGTACGAAATATTGTCGTTCCAGAACGAGAGGTATCCCTGGGGGTGCGGGTGAGCATCGTGTGCGTCGGTGCGGCGTGGTGCCCGCCAGGCGGTCGGCCCCCAGGCACAACGAGACACGTTGCTGCCAATTATGCGTGGACAACGAAGCGCAGGGTGAGAAGCCCAGCGAGGCCGGCCGCCCAAGCTGCGCGCGTACACAGCTTCGGGCGGCTGCGATCAGACAACGAGCAGGCCACGGGCGGGGCGGAGGCAGGGGGCGAGCGCCGACGTGGAAGGGCGAGGGGCGACGACGCCGGCGGGGAAGAAGCGGTGACGGGGCAGGACGCACCTGCTTGTCCTTGAGGCCGAGGAGGAGGACCTCCTCCATGATGGTGAGTCGGGGGGGCTTGCCGCCGAGGCGCGCATCCTCGTCTTCGCGCTCGAGGTCGCGGGGGTCGTACGCGATCTTGCTGCCGCCCTCAAAGGCGGATCCGGCGTGGAGAGGTGGGGACTGGAGGGGTTCTGAGCGGGGAGGGGCGCCGTTGGAGGAGGAGGGGGCGGAGAAGCCCCAGGCATTGTCGGCGTCGTCGTCTGCGGAGGCGGAGGAGGAGTTGGGGACGCGGCGGCGGGAGAGGCCTCCTGCGGAGCTCATGGCATGCAGGGGCTGGGGTGGCGAGAGCGAGGACTTGGACGGGGATGGGGAGAGCGGAGAGGCAGCGTTTGGCGCGGCTGCGGTGGCGAGCAGACGTGTTGGCGCTCGGGGGCCATATCGGGCATGGGACGTCAGACAGGCCGCGCAGGGCGGCCGGGCGGCGCTGGCCCCGAGGCGGGAGGGCACAGACGCGCGCGCGCCCTTCCGCAGCGCGCGGGGGCGCGGGCTGGCCGCCGTCGGGCGCGAGGGGCGCGACGGCGCCGGGGCCTGGGGCGGAGTCTGAGTAGCGAGGCGGGCGCGGCGCGGGCGGACTGCAGAACGGAGTGCAACTATACATAGTCCGCTATCGCCGCGTGGCCTGCGCTGAGCGTGGCCGCGCGCCCGCCATCGCTCGCGGACTTGCACAGGCCCTCCCGCGACGTTGCCCCTCGCGCTATCCCTATGTCAGCCACCCCCACAGCCAACCCATCTCTCGTCCACACCTCCATCACAGCCTCTGCCGCCCCCAATGGCTCCCGCCCCCCGACCCCCGTCCCCGCGATCACCCGTCTCCCCGTCGAGATCCTCGCGCTCGTCTTCGAGGACGTCTGGCACTACACCGCCC
>FTLJ01000395.1:0-201219 GCA_900155495.1 Porogramme epimiltina
GGGGGGGGGGGTGGCGGTGGGGGGTGGACTGGGGCTAGGGTGGGCCTGGGGAATGGGCCCGCCACCGAGAGGGCTGTGAGGGTAAGAAGGCACGTCGTCGGATGCGGATCCACCAATCCATGGGCCACCAGGATACGCCCTACTAAAGTTTTGCGAAGGGGGAGTAGACGTATATGTAGGTATGGGCTGCGGGGTATCGTCCGAGGGGATGATCTCTGATCCCGAGACCTCGGAGACAGCACCGTCAGCTTTGCGATCCTCCATGGGCGTTGAGGGTCTTGCAGGAGCTGAGTTCATGCTGCTGTCTCCGATACCAGAGTCCCGAAGCATGCCTCGGATATTCTCGATCACCACGTCGAAGTCCCGGGCGGTACTCTGCTTTCCTGGCTCCCAGGCCGGGGCATAAGGGTTCAGCCCAGATGGTTCCCGGCGCCGTCTAGTCTCGTTGGATACGTTTTGCGCAAGATCTTGGGGAGCTGGGTTTGCTGGAACGCTGGCCAACGCGTCCGTGGCAGTAGGGTTGCCCATCCACACATCGACTCGTTCGAGCCAGGGCTGAAATCCGGGGTCCACCGGTGAGGCTGTTTTAGAGGCCTGAGTGAGAGAGGCACGCGTAGCGTTCCCTGCATCCCTCTCACGGTCTGAGGAAATAGGACTTGTCGTGGACTGGGCTAGGGTTTGAGCTCGAGCTTGAACTTGAGGGTTGCCCTGTCTTGCACCCGTCGATGTATCTTTGCAGGGGCTGGCGAGATCCTCCGCACATCGACCTGTCGAGGCGGACGTGGCCTTGCTGCGGGATTTGCCCCTCCCGCGTTGTTTCGGGAGCTTCGTTTCCGACCTCGACTTCGCAGGTTCGTCCGGGGCCAAGGCCCAGTTAGGATGTTCGGCGGAGTGTGAAGGCATGGTCCTCGCAGGCGGTACAACAATCGCGGATGAGGATGTCAGGCATGAATTGTTGCCGAGTCCACTGGCAGGATCCGATGTGGATGGGACAGGGCTTCCGGTGAACGAAACTGATGGTGTAGGGTACATGGATGGGCATGCGGAAGTCTGCGGGGAGTTTCTGGTGGATGACAAAGGCTGCTGGAGAATCCGTGCCGACAGTTCAGGGTGTTGCAATGCCAGCTAATGGAGGTGGACTCAGCGGCGGATAAAATTTGGAGGGCGAAGCTTTACTTACGTTCGTCGCGTCGGCGTATGTACTTGGGGTGGGAACGGCAACCACGAACGCCTCTTCGCACATCTGTGTAACCTCGGGCTGTGTGCTCATCTCCCTTGCGGGGGAAGTAGTTTGTGCGGGCTCCATGCAGAGCGGAATCATCTGTGACTCCGTATCGCATCCAATACCTCGCGGCTCCGCAGGTGGAACATCGGAGAAGAGTCCATTGGTGGGAGGACAAAGGGGAGGGACTTCGTCCGCGGATGGTTCTGCCTCATCCGGAGGCGCCGTGAGATCCGCCTTGAGCTCTTCGAAGACGGGCACACTTTCAACTTGCGGCGTGTTGGGATATGACGATCCAAAAGAAGCGAAAGACAGCTCCCGTTCCTTGCCTCGCCAGTGCAAGCTCGCAGAAGCCGTTGAAACCCCGCATATGCTGGGCTCATCGGCCTCCGTGATGTCAGAAAGCATGCCAGACTGCATGTCAACGGCGAATGGGCGTTGACTTAAAGGCGGAGAAGATAGGGGAGAAGGTGGTGCGACGATCAGGGATGAAAAGGACGATTCCTGAACTTGAGCGACTTCAAGGGACGTCGAGGCAGCATCCAGAAGATCTGATGGTCCTGCTTGAAGCATCTGCAACAGCTTTTCAGCCAGGATGCGACTGTCTCGACAAAGGAAATCCCGTACAGTTGTTTCTGCGGGTTCAAACTCTCCATCACCATCTGTAAGGATTGGTGTTTTGAAGGCCTCCTCTACTTCGTCTCCATGATTAGAAGAACAGTCTTGGGTGCTGACGACAATGAAGGACGAGCTCCCATCCTGTCCAGGCTCCTTTGAAGGCTGCAATTCGGCATCCACATCGCTCGATGGCACAAGATCGTCGGCCTGTTGGACGATGAGCAAACCTGGTTACAAATCAAGCCAGCTGGAACACTTACAACCCCTGCCGAAGTCCCCTCTATCACCTCCGCCTCCTCTGGTATCTGCCGGTTACCGAATATTCAGTTTGTAACCGCGTTATATAGTCGAAGATGCACCCACATGTTGTTTCTCGTCCCATCGCTCGCACTCCTGACTTTGGCGAGGTTGGTCCACACCGTGTTCATCTTTCTCTAACGGCGGGAGGCTCGTCGCAGGAACCTTATCTCGCCTTGAAAGCGAGTTGCGCTTGAAGAAGAAAGTGCGCGTTATGACTCTGTTGAGCATGGGGTATCGCAAGTAAGTGGGCGGACGATGGGGTGGGTAGATGGAAGAGAGTTGAACTGGGCTGCCCGAACCACTGCCCGCCTGTGTTTGCTCTGTGATTGTTGTCGAGGGTGACGGAGCACCACCAACGGGGCCGAATAACACGGTCACCGACGACTATCACATTTGCAGGGATACCGTCTGGCCGTGAGGGGTCACGCCGCGCTGCCGGGCATTTGTGTAGTGAACTAGATAACAAAGCAGAAACTCGATAAATTACAGCGGTACATTACCACCTGCCTGTGGTTACACAACGAACACAACTCTGCTCAAGCGCTTTTGTCGCGAGGCCGCACAGTCGGTGCGGGCCCCTCCTCGGGCCGCCTGCCAGTCACCTTCACGAAATCCTTCGTCGAGTAATCACACTGGGTCACCTGCAGACGCCTCTTGTCAGCATATGTGTCTTACAAAGTGACCGCGGATTTACCCATTGAGCGAAATCTCGCACATAGCTCGGGAGGACATGGACGAACGGCACAAGGTGCGCGTAGAATGGCATGTACAGGATGCGGGAGTGCTGTTCGTCCAATGCTGCGATGACCGCCTTCGCCACGTCAACTGGCGCCAAGCTGGGGAAGAAGAACTTGTAAAGGAACGAGGTGGGGTGTTGGACGGATGAGAAGAGTGGGGATAGGATATGGCCTGCAATGACAAGGGTCGTGCGGACTGACGGCACGTCGTAAACGTGGTCAAGCTCGTAGCGGAGCGACTCGTGAAGGGAGATTAAAGCCGCTTTGGAAGCGTTATAATCGGCTTTGAGATTGAGTCAGCACAGATGTACTATAGAATAGCAGTGGAGACACATACTCATGCGAGCCATGCCCACCATCCCAGCGACGGAAGAGACATTGATCTGGAGAATCATTCAGTAAGTTTGCCCAACATATGCTCGAAGAACTCGTACGATATGGCCCTTCTTCTGCTTGATCATCTCAGGAAGGAACGCCTTGAGTGTCCAATAATGAGCCAATGTGTTGACGGAGAAGGTTCTGCAATAAAGTTGGCTCGGGTCAATGAGCATCACACTAGTTTTAGGCACATACTGCTGAATGTCTTCGGAGGAAAGGTCGAGCAGTGGCTTTCCTTGAACGACACCTGCGTTGTTAATGAGCATTGTGGGGTGGCCGAGCTACTCAAACGATTAGATCGACATTGTAAGCGACGAGTAGGCTGTATACTCACTTCTTCGACGACTTGCTTGGCCACACGTTCCACTTCCTCCCATTTGGAGACGTCGCATTTGTAGTATGTGATGTTGTCTATCAAAATGGTAAGTGAGCACGTCCTTGGGTATAGCTGGGCAGCTCACAGTTCTCAGTCACAATAGGCTTAATGTCAAGCACAACCACGGTAACATGCCGCACCGCAAGTGTGTTAGCAATGAGCTCTCCAACGCCAGACGACCCTAAAACCAAAGTCACATTTAATAACTTGACAGAAAATCGCACGGCGCACCTCCAGTGATTACAACAAGCTCATCGCCCCAGTCAAGGCGAGGAGGGCCGAAGATGAGACTGCCCTGGTTGCGGTACAGACGGGAATACCATCTCAAGAACCCTGCAGAACACGGTAAGGGGTGGCAGTGCAAAAGCGCATGGCCCTCGACGCACAGAAGGCACAGAGGAACACGTTGAAGAAGCTGGAGTAGACGAGGATGGGCTCGGGCCAGCGAGCGCCTTGGAAGTAGTAGAAGATGGGGATGAAGAAAGTAAAGAATGGACCTGTGGAATATGTCGCGTGAGATAAGAAGACGCGGAGGAAGCCACGAGGACGTACTGAAGAGCGTATGGGCAAGGACCTTCATGATAAGATCGACATCAAAGGAGTCGTAGAGGGGGTCCCAGAAGTCCGAGATCGCCACGGAATTAACCGTCTCTTGAGGGGCCTCCATGGTGTGCTATGTAGGACGTGTGTCGGTTCGAGGCGAACGTAGAAAGCAGGACAAGAGGTCGCAGACCCAGAGAAAGAGTAGTGAACGAAGAGAGAGAGATGCTGGCTGCAACGTCAGCGATGGCGGCGGCGGCGATGCTACGGACAGTCCAGGCGCGGCCACAGGCTCAGAGTCGACGTGGGCCGCCGGCTGGGGACCGGCTCGGTCCCCGGCCCCCCGAGCGTCGGCCGCGTAGCCGGCGTGGCATAGACGCCCTTGCCTCACGCGCGCTTGGGGCGCTTGACAGGTTCAGGCACTATAGCCTAATAGACACTAACCCGAGTCAACATTGTTTCAATTTGGGCCTCGCTTCAACGTCGCGTGGCCATCTCGCCGGCCCTTGCGCCGGGTCTAACGGTCGCCAGCCCCAACGGAAGGGCTGAGCTGCGACATATAAACTTGATCCTCATTTCCAGACAATCCTTCACGACCACCTTCGCTCTGGCAGGACCGTGGACGCAACATGATCCCCTTCTCTTCAGCCTAAAGCTTCGCCTGTACAACACTCGTCCCGAGGATGTGATCGAATACCCGAAACTTCCCTGACAATGTCCCGCGTACAAGAATCCCACTCTCGTTGCCCCTCCAGAAGACGCCCTCTCCTTTCCACGAACTTCCACCCAGTAAATTTCCTGCGATCTCTACACAACCGTCTAGTATGTGTTCACTTACTTTTTGCTCTAATCTGGTCGGAATGCTGAGAGCCACCATCATCCATCAATCAAGAACGAAGCCCTTGCGGTGCTACCAGAGGCCACGTCAATATTTTCCTCCTCTCGCCGCCGTCGTAAGAACCCACAGCGCAAACGGGCTTACAACCTCTCACGACGCCTTGGTATGTTCCTGCCCCCCAGGAACTTCTAGTGTTAACGCGTAGCTAATCGTGTAGGATATCTGCTTGCCGAATCAGACGCTGTGCAGCTTCTGCTTGGGAAAACATCATCGGCTACGACACGTTCCGGGAATCCTCCATACACCATGGACCCACTCCTCCCATTCCCGGCGCTGCCTACCGAGCTCGTCATTCGTATCCTCCACATTGCGGCTAGCACCTCCCATAGTTCCGCGCATTCAATATCTCTTGTGTCCACATGGGCTCGTAGGCTCGCTCTGCCTTACTTGTTCTCTACAATCGTCTACCGCTCTGCACCGTCGTACTCGTCCGGGATGTCGTCGGGCTCGAAAGCCTCTCCACATCAACGCACCCTAGAGTCCCGTCAATGGGGAAGTCTTGTCCGCAGTCTTTGGATCCAGAGCAGCGGCATCAACAATTCCGCCAATGAATGCCAGCTGTTACGCGCGTTCTACAACGTCGAGCACGTCGCCCTCTATTCGACCACCCTCCGCTCTCTCGCCTCTACCATCCAACAATACAACGCCGAGCGCCGCCAACGCATCGCAAGCGGTTCCACAGCGCCCCCACCCGCGTTCACCAACCTCCATTCAATCACGTTGATTACGAACACCTTCCGATATGACTGGCATTTCCTCCTCGGACTCACCCTCTGGGACGGACCGCCCCTGCTCCAGAACATCACCCATCTGCGCATCCACGACATGACCGTCTCCGCGTTCTGCCCGCACAACATGCTCCCTAATCTCACCCACCTTGCGGTGCCGTTCCTCGACCTCGGCAACGACTGGAAGCAGGACAGCTCTGCACTCCGCCTTCCCGACGGCGTGCTCGAGCACCGGGCGTTGCTCATGCTCGTCCTCACCGTCGACACGCACAAGTGGCTGACGAACCCGTGGTACCAGATCGCGCGCTACCCCGGCGCGGGTGGTGGAGGCCCGAGGGACGCCGGGTCCCCGTGTGCCATGTTTCGCACCCTCGTGCAGACAGCCCGCCAGAGGGATGAGCGCATCCATGTCGTGCTTGCGCCACGGCTTGATAGTGGCGGAGCATGCGCGGAGTGGGCGGAGGCGGCGCGTGGCGGCGCCTCGGTTTGGGAGGCGGCGGCGATAGCACGGGCAGAAGACTCGCATGGCGCAGAATTACCAGAGACGTACCCCAAGGTGACGCATCGCTGAATAATCGCCTAGAGTGAGGACGCATGAAGATGGTAAGTAATGCTCATGTGTAATCCGTCTATGGTGCTCACGAACTTTCCGCTAGGCTTTTTGTATGTATATATACACTTAACGTACGACCATGGTAAATTACTCTTCGACTACTTCCTAACAGTCTTCTCGAGCCCTCCATTGGCCCAAACCACTGCGAGTTTCGTTACGATCAAGCCCTGGTGGCACACACGTTCTTTGTTATGCTTGTGTAATTGCTCTATTGTACATGGCTTTTCTCAGTAGTAGACTCCCCTCGCTGTGGCCGTTCTGTCTCGTACTGTCTATATCTTGTACTCGTATCCATATTCACCGTCTTAGAGCGGTATATTACGATATATATACATATCTTTGACCAGTATTTCAACGCCGGATTCGTTAAGCACCTTGTACTTAACGGGAGTGGTCGGTGCGTGGTCGATCTTCCGAACCCCACGTATTTTGACATTCAGACATACAGAGATCGACACGATACGCTCAAAACCTCCAGGTAGCCGGCGTAGTATGTGGTCGTCATCTGCACTAATGTTTGGCAACGGAACTAGATCATTAACTTCTGTTAGCCTTTTCAGGGCCCCCCGTCAGGCTAACAACAAGTTTGTCCCATGTGATCCCGTAGATCTGGGGTGACGGAGATCTGAGGTGTTTACTCCAGAGCCGACGTCAAACCTCCTGCCAGCCGCGCAGTGTAAGTACTCCGAGACCTGACTTCTATGCCCGTTGCCGAATGTTCTGTTTCTAAGCGTCAAGTTTTCTAGCGAGAGCACCTAGATATTCTGAGCGACTGCGCGTGCATCGCGTTGCTTTCGGCAGGACAAGCGATCGCAAGCGGTGGTGTAAGGAGCGGCGCCCGGTCGCCATCTCGTCAGCCATCATGGGCACGGAATGGGTCTAAGTCACACCTCGGCATGGCCGTACATGAGTGGGTGAGCGCCGGCCCAAACTCGTGGCCTCCCGCCCATTCCGAATTAATCTGAACTGTCAGTCAAGAAAAGCTTGACTTGAGGTGTGCGGGCCCGAAGGTCACCAAGGTAAAGCTGCAGTCAGCCTGATTCTAAGGAGAGGGACCAAATAAGAACGAATAGAGAGCATAGCATGAACCTACCAATCATTATAAGTAAAGGTGTAGTCGTTGAGGTAGCATCAGCCGTCGTGACTCCCCAGTTTAAAAGCCATATTCACTTTGTACATCCGTCCCCCTGGATATGAGGTGGATATTTATGGACCAGGTCTGGTAAAAGATTAAAGATTGATTACGAGCCTGCTATCATCTGGCTTGACCACTTTCCAAAAGCTGATCCCGCGAGGCTCAATAACGAGGCTGTCGGAAGACGAAGGCCTCGAGCCTACGTCCAACAGAACTTTCTAAGGGATGTCGGCACGGGTGAGCCGGGCCGCGATGGTATGGGCGTTTGATTCATGTGAGCGCGGCGTGGCAGGCGGGACGCGTCCAGTGCACACGCACTCGCACACGACGACATCTCTATCTTGTTACCTCGCCCTTCTGGCATGGCCATTCCTGCACGACTTTGAACATCACCATCGCCTGAACGCACTGTGCCTGCTATAGTGCCCCCACCGCTTACGTCAAAATTGCCATCATGACAATGCTTCACCTCCTCAGGTCTGTTTCTGGCACATACTTTTCTGCGGGTCGACTCTGACGTTCTTCGTAGCTATGTTGGGGCTGCTTCCGCATTCATTTTCATAACATTATCACTTGGTGAGTAGAAATACGGTCTTTACCTCATTACAAACGTGCATGTGACATTGTGGCACCCTAGCAAGCGGCCTCCTATGGATATCGGAGGTGATTGAGGAGCATTCGCGTTTGGCGAAGGCAGTAGGGCAGAGATGCATTTATGTGAGTTTATGTATTGCGTTACCTACTCATGCGCTGAGCAATTCGCAGGTCATCATGCTGCTCCACTTCCTGTTGTATTTCTACGACTCCCTCCCTCTCAAGCACGTCCTCTTCTCTGTGTTCTGCCACATCGTATATCTGCAGAACTTCACACCCAGTTGGCCCTTCATATCCCTCTCATCAATCAGCTTCCTGGGCTCGTGTGTCCTCGTTGTTGCCGACCACTTTTTGTGGTTCTTCTACTTCGCCCGAATCACACAAGAAGCACGACACAGAGCTAGCCGTCACTACCGTGGTCCTCCTCTGCCGCACGCCGTACCCAACTTTGGCGACATCGCTACATTCTTCGGCATTTGCGTATGGCTCGCGCCACTATTCCTTTTCCTTAGTCTCAGCGCGAATGACAATGCGTTGCCAGTAAATGCCGGTCAGTAATGTGCATCCGTCGTCTTTGCCCCACCTAAACTAACCATTCCCAGGTGAACCATCGTCCCCAACCAAGCCTGTTGCCACTGGAGGTCGCTCATCGCTCTTCAAAACACTCTACGACGCTCTCCCTCTCGACTACCTCCCTCGTATGCGACCACGAGCACGTCGTCGAGATACGTCGGAGGGGATCATAGCCCCCCGTTCTCCTACCGCACCTATACCCTCTTCCCCCGGCCTTGGTCCAGTGCCGTCCATGAATGGCCTTCCTTCCCCCTTACTGTCTCCTCGTCGATCCGGGGAGACTTTTAGACCAGGATCACCCTCGGGGTTCAGCCTCAACCCCCCTCCAAAACGCTCCGGAGTGGACGACCCTCGAGAGGTTCCCGGGGGTAGAAGGGCAGAGATGCGGAGAGTAGCGAGTAATGCGAGTGCTGGAGGTGATGGATGGAGGAAGTTTGACTAAGTTGGCGGACGTCGAGTACTGTCTTTGTCATTTCCTGGGACAATGCATTCGGATCGGATTGTTGATTCATGGGAGGAAATACAAGTGCCTGATATTTAAGCAGCAATGCCTTCACACAGTCGAACCGTCGGGCACTACGACTGGCTCGCACGGAAGACGAAGTTGAAACACCGCCACTTGGAAGCGAACCCTCTCAGATCTGACCTCATCCTTCTCAACTGTCCCTGGGCTCGTTCGACCGATCGTCTCATTTATCCATCTCCCTCTGCTTATGAGCTGGCATCGTGTCACTTCCGAGACTCTTCACCCAACTCGACGAGCTTCCTGTGACAGGCGCGAAGCGTGAGGCCACAGTTCAACGTATATATCCAGACGAGGCAACCGACCAACATCCTCTCCGCTCCCTCACATCCTCGCTGTCCCCAAACCGTTGAACCACTCTCTGCGCTCTTCCGCCCACGCTGAAGATGTATCTGTATCTGAGCGAAAGCCCGCGGACACTGTACCTGGTCACAAGCTCTCAGGATGAGAGGCGCGGCTGTAGAGCCCGAGCCCTCGTCTTTCGCGCATCACAAGGCTCGTCCTCGCAAGCCACTGTCGAGTTCCTTCCCAAGTCGGAGGTGGACCTCTCAACTGCCATCAAGCTTACTTCGCGGATTGTAAAGGGATGTCTAGGTCTGATTTCTGTGGCAAATGGTGCGTAGTCGGTCTCATAACAATGTCGGTCTATCCGTTCACGCATCTATACAATAGACATGTTTCTCGCTGTGATTGTATCCGCAACAGAAGTTGGAAACACTAGGCCCTCATCGCCAACGCCAGAAACTGTTGTCCAAATTCATGATGTCGGCTTCTACTGCCTCACGTCGTCCATCTGGGACGACCTTCTCATTGGCAGCGAGTCAGCCCCCAGCCCTGGATATGGAGACCAAAGCGACCCCTATATGCGCGACCATGTCTCTGGTCCAGGTGCGCCCCCTCCACCCGAACATCCATGCCAGCCTCTTCGCAAGATCATTGCTGCGGGTACCTTTTACTACGCGATGGAGCCTCAATGGGATATCTCTTCTCGCCTTCAACGTCGGCTGTCGAGTAATGAGCCCTGGGACGCGGCGACTTACGACGACCGGTTTGTGTGGAACGAGTACATTGTTCGTAGTCTGCTCGACTTCCGGCAACGGCTGGATACGCTTGAACGCGCAGAATTGGATCGATGTCAGTTCATCGTGAGTATACCAAGAGTTACACCCGGTCCACCTGCACTCACAGCCCAACCGCATCATAGATATTGGCAATCCAGGGTTATGTTGGGGTGTGCACACTCCCATTATCTGCGCCCCCAACCAACGGCACTCCCACTGTGGCTACTGTCTCCCTAATCTCACGTCTGGGATGGAAACGCGCCGGTACTCGGTTCAACACGCGGGGTGTGGATGACGACGGCAATTGTGCCAACTTTGTTGAGGTACCAATACCGAACGTGCCACTCGCGAGCTCGGCGGCTGACTTCGTATTGAGACGGAATCAATCTTCAGCACGGACCAGCACTGCTATAGTTACGTACAAGTACGGGGTAGCGTTCCATGTATGTACCTTTTTTGGGTTCAATCCATTCTCTATTTTGTTCACATTGTTGCGCGTTTGGTTCCTTCTCCCACCGCCCCCGTTGTTAGTATTCTGGGAGCAACAAGGACTACAAACATTCGGCCAGCGAATCCAGATCACTAGGCCCCAGGCATCCCAGCCTGCATTTGATCGTCACTTTGCTGGCTTAGTCGAAGAATACGGCGCTGTACACGCTATCAACCTTCTAGGGACGAAGGAAAACGAGGCTATCCTAACTGCTGCCTATGCTCGACACATGCGGATCATGCAAAACTCGGTAGGGGACATTATAAATATCACAAATTTCGACTTCCATACCGCGGTCAAGTATGGCGGCCATGAGAGCGTTATCCGAGAGGTTAGGTTAGTCTCCGGTCCATTTCTCCATTCAGCCCGCTGTGTTTATTGTGCTTCTTGTTGTGCCGCAGAGGCTTAGAACCCATCTCGGATAATATCGATCGTTTCGGCTTTGCCATGGCCGATGCGGTCTCAAACGAAATCATCACCGAACAGAAGGGGGTATTCCGGATTAACTGCCTCGACTGGTAAGGCTAAGCAATGAGGCTTTCGAAAACATGAAGCTTACACGGTATCCTAGTCTCGATCGTACAAACTTCGTCCAAGACATCCTATCCCGTACAGCCCTGGAACAGTTTCTGGTGCATGTTCGACGCGAGTGGATTCAAGCCGGCTCGCTGTGGTCGAATCACGGAGAACTCTGGGCAGAGAATGGGGATGCTCTGTCCAGAATATATGCAGGAACCGGCGCGCTGAACACTAGCTTTACTAGGAGCGGGAAACGGACCCTCGGAGGGCTCCTCTCCGATGCGACTAAGAGCGTGTCACGAGCGTACATCAACAACTTCCAAGACAAAGGGAAGCAAGTTGCCATCGACATGTTTCTGGTACGCCTGTTTACTGGCCTCATCACCTATCTTCAGGGATGAACCCAATCTTCTTCTCTGTCGCAGGGAAACCTTAGCACTCAGCGTCCTGTCACAATATTCGACCCAATTCACGATTCTGTTCGGGCGGCGTTGGAGAACAGGTACGTGCCTGCATCCTATTCGCCTGAAGCACTTCTGAAACCACTTTAGGCTATCGGAGTACTCAACCACAAAGCACTGCACTATCTTCGTAGGCACGTGGAACCTGAATGGAAGAGTACGCTTGATGTACATTCTAGACTCAACCTGGGCTCATTATATGTGCTAGCCGCCGTCATCCGAATCACTGCTGCCTTGGCTATTCCCTAGATCGAGTACGTGCGTTGTTCCGTTTCATGGAACAAACTTACACATATTTGTGTACAGACATCCCAGAGTGCGCCGCTTCTACCACTAGGAAAAGTTATCTTCGCTTTTTCTCACGTACAACAGCCCAGATATTTTCGCCCTTGGGTTCCAGGAGATCGTGCCCCTTACGGCCCAGCAGATCGTGCAGACAGATCCTGAGAAGAAGTATGTATTCTTAATGTTCGCTGTGAAATAAATCACTTACGCCCATTAGACGTGTCTGGGAAGCAAAGATCATGGATACATTGCAGCGGCGAACAGACAAGAAAAGTGATTATATCCTGCTCCGAAGTCACCAGGTCTGTTACCCCAAATATGGAATGTACGCGGGTTTACCAATTACTCCAATAGCTGGTCGGGACTGCCCTTCTCGTTCTTGTGAAGCAAGAATTGACCGGGGTGATTCGTAATGTCGAAGCTACTTCACACAAGGTGTGTCGCGTGCTTACTTTGGTTCCAGAGAACGAACTCACAAGGGTGTCAGACCGGTCTGCGAGGCATGTCTGGTAATAAGGGCGCGGTGGGCATTCGACTAGAATACCACGATACTACATTCTGCTTCTTGACCGCCCACTTGGCCGCTGGGCACTCGAATATTGTGGAACGTAACGCGGATTACCGAACAATAGTTAACGGCTTGCACTTCCTGAAAGGCAAAACAATAGAGAGTCACCAGTAAGTAAAGTATTCTATCTCTTACCTATACACTGAACCCCGACCTCTTGACCTTGTAGCAACGTCATCTGGCTCGCAGATACAAATTATCGTATCGATCTAGACAACGATCGTGTTAGAGCTTTCGCTCAAATGGACGACTTTGACGCTCTTCTTGCTGCTGATCAAGTGCGTTGACCGTGTTCTGAACGAACACACTTCTGACGACCGAAATAGTTAAGACGGGCGATGGACGAGGAAGAAGTGTTCCATGGTTACCAGGAGGGCCCTTTGCTTTTCCGTCCCACTTATAAGTATGACCTCCACTCGGACAACTACGATACCGGGGAGAAGATGCGTATTCCCGCCTGGACAGGTGAGATCGGGTGTTTTCAAACGGTCATATCCACCACTCATTTGCTGGAACTGCAGATCGTGTCCTTTTCAAGGGCATGAACCTCGACCTCACTGTATATTCTCGGGCAGAGCTCAAGACGTCGGATCACCGTCCAGGTGCGTAGTGAGGTGGCGGCAAGTGCGAGCACCAAACACTCACCATCACTGTCGCACAGTGTTTGCACTGTTCCGAGCTGAAGTCCAGGTCATTGATCACGCCAAGCGCAACGCCATTCAAAAACATCTGTTGGAGAATATCACCAGTACCTCACCAGGCGAGAAGTTGGACGAGAAACTGTCATCCCTCGCTTTCCACGCCCAGGACTCAGACCGTAAGCCTCTATGCCATGGTGGGCCCAATAAAGTGCTGACGCCTTGATAGTCCCACAGCCAAGCTCGGACCACACAGCGTGGTGGGATGATAATGGTAAGTTGTTCGATAGTGACCGGTGTACAATATCGCTGAAACCTCGTGGCAAAGATCATCCGAACGGTGTTGTCGTCCCCCTTCTCAGGAAAAGGAGCAAGCGCCCACAGAGCAGCACGAACCCCTTTGACTCATCCAGCGAGTCATCTCTATCGTCATCTCCTTCATCCTCAGAAGAAGAGCTATATCATGCCCTGCAAACTCCTATGTTGCCTGCGCAGCCAACGACCACACATCGAAGACCCGCCCCCCCACCGCCCATTCGAGTAAACAAGCCTGCGACACCGGACACAACTGAATCCTGATGACCTATAGCATAGACCTAGGACCGAGCATGTATATTACATATAGCGACAGCACCCCACATGCCGTACGAAGCGCAATGCATGAGAGGTAGAAGAGTGGGGTACAGCGAGCGCACCGCACAGGATCCATGGATCAGATCAGTCCCTGTTTCTTGAGGTCATCGTAAGTCTTGCGGTTGTAGACATTGCCCTCTTCATCCTCGAGCTCCTCCATTGTCTCCTGCTCGAAGATTTCGTTGCGGCCTTCTCGCTTGAGCTTTTCGGCAACTAAGATGCACAAATGCAGGAGATTAGGACTAGCTACGTCTGTGGGCTCGTAACTCACGTGCTAGGGCATCTTCGATACGGGTGATTTCATGGAAGTGCTTCGTGTTAGGCAAACCAAGTGCACGCATCCCAAATGCGTGCCTCGATTCCTGTTGGGCGCCGATTAGAGCAACGCAGCGTACCAGACATGAATTAACTCACTTGAAAATGCCTGTCGAAATTCTTCCTTCCCATGTACACGTGGTCCGAACAAATTTCGCACCGATACTCCACACCCAATCCATGGAGCTTGTATAGCCAGTACGGAATTGGCTTACCATCCCAACCAAGAGGAAGCTTCAGAGGATTGTAGATGCGCTCCTCCTCCTCTTCCTCCTCCGCGTTCTCACCGTTTGCTGGTGCTTTGGCGGCTGGCGCAGGCTTTTTCGCTTGCTCTAGAAGCTCTTGCTCACGCTCACGGGCAGTAAGCGAGAACCTGCGCTCCACATTGGATTTGGTTTCGTTTAACGCCGGTACCAGGTCACGAAGGAGTTGTGTGCAAAGATAAGTAAGAAGAGCTGCAGTCCGATGTTTGTCGTTCGTAGACTTGGATGACTCGTCATGACCGTTAGAATTCGAACCATTAGCGGGAGGACCATTAGGGTTAGCAGGTGGTGCGTCGGAGGTGGCCTGCTTTTGCGCAGCCTTGATGTGCTTCTTGGAGCTAAGGTGAGCGTCGTATACAGTCTGCTTCGAGTACATTTTCTGACCTAGTGGTAGAGATCACTGACTGCACGGAGACAAACGAAGTAGCATCTACTCACAAGCAGCACACCAAATGCCACCATCTCCAGCGTCGTTGGCAGGGGCCTTCATCCGCGAATCCTCCCACTCCTCCATAGCTTCTGATCCCCATATCACGTTAAATTGGACTTCCGCTTCGCGTTCTTGCGACTCGACGTCGGTTAATGGCTGCGAACGCTTCATGAACGACACGAGATACGCATGAAGAGCACGGATATACCTGCGTGGAAGTGTCGGTGAGCTTACTCAAACAAACAGAGGGCGGACTTACAGCTCATAATCTCTATGAAGGCGGCACTCTTTAGGCAGCTCGGAGTGTACAGTTTCTGACTGGGCGGCAAGAAGAAGGTCGAGATACTGCAAGTAAGCAGGTCGCTTGCCGACATGCTTGAGATTGTTGTATGTCGTATGATTAGCGTACAGGTCAAGATATTTGCCGTAACCCTCTTCGCCAGAAAATAACAAGGCGATTGCTGGACGGGGTCTATGTAAGAGGGTTGGCCATGCCATGAGGTAGAGAGACGCACGGTCATCCTGCTCGAATTCCTCATCCTCTAATTCTTCCGTTTCGTCCAGAAAAGCCGCCAACTCAAGTTCGAATCCGCCGACAGCGGCATCCGGGTATTTGGTATGATGCTCTTGAATCTTTCCGAGACGAGAGTAGAATGCTGAAAGGTCGTCTTGTCGAGCGGGCGCTGATAGGAACTCAACTTCGGTACTCCGAGTCTCCTCATCTTCGTACAAGTTATTGAGCGCAACCACGCGCGAATGTATGCGGTCAAGGAGCTGAGAGGCCTTGTGCTCGTTTTGTAGACGGACTTGGTGGGCTGGCTGGGGCTTTGAGAGGGTAGTGTAGAGCGCACGTTCAAGGTGCTCAATCTCCTCATGTGTTTGTCGTTGGATCTCGATGATGGAGTCCATGGCGCAACAGAAGTAAAGAGTACACGAGAGAGGCGGGGCGGGTGAGGACGAAAATAAGGACAAGAGGCTCGAAGAGCTCGAGCAGCCGGCGCCTGTCGCTGACGTCCAGCGAGAGCGTTCAAGAATTTGAACTCCGCCCTTGCTCTCTCCCCTCCACATCCTCCTCCCAGTATGTCTGGAATCAACGCCGGCGACGACGTGAGTCTTTGGCACGCATCCATTCAGCATTGTAGCTCATTTTTGCCCGAAGAAACTCATCTTCGAGTCTTCGGAGGCAGTCTCCGTGGTTTCAACTTTCGACGACCTCGGACTAAAGGAGGACCTGCTGCGGGGAATTTATGCATACAGTGCGTGTTTTGGTGCCTTTTGCTGTCACTAAAGTTCCAACGAACGGCATTTTAGACTTTGAAAAGCCTTCTGCCATCCAGCAGCGCGCTATCCTCCCGATTATTCAAGGACGCGATGTCATTGCGCAAGCCCAGTCCGGTACAGGAAAAACCGCGACATTTTCTATCTCTATCCTTCAGTCAATCGACGTCACTGTTCGCGAAACCCAAGCGCTTGTTCTTTCACCCACTCGCGAATTGGCGACGCAAATCCAGTCAGTCGTGCTCGCGCTTGGCGATTATATGAACGTCCAGTGTCACGCATGTATCGGTGGCACTTCCATTGGCGAGGATATCCGCAAATTGGAATACGGCCAGCACGTCGTTTCTGGAACCCCAGGGCGAGTGTTCGACATGATTCGCCGCCGGAGTTTGCGCACTCGTAACATCAAGATGCTTGTCCTTGACGAAGCCGATGAACTCCTCAACAAAGGATTCAAGGATCAAATCTATGACGTGTACCGCTACCTTCCCCCGGCTACCCAAGTTGTCCTCTTGAGCGCCACGCTCCCATACGATGTCTTGGAGATGACAACAAAATTCATGACCGACCCTATCCGCATTCTCGTCAGGCGTGACGAGTTGACGTTGGAAGGCATCAAACAGTTCTTCGTGGCTGTGGAGAAGGAGGATTGGAAGTTCGACACTCTGTGCGACTTGTACGACACTCTCACGATCACGCAAGCAGTCATCTTCTGCAACACAAGGAGGAAGGTGTGTGTTTGAACTTTGGATTTCTGTGATTACTTGCCGACAGTTCTTCCCCCTAGGTCGACTGGCTTACAGAGAAAATGCGAACGGCCAACTTTACCGTGTCATCAATGCATGGTGAGATGGCACAAAAGGAGCGGGATGCCATCATGGCTGAGTTTAGAAGTGGCACTTCGTATGTCACTGCTTTGTTTCGCCCGCGCCTGTCGTTAATTTTGTCGTAGCCGTGTTCTCATCACCACCGACGTTTGGGCACGAGGTATCGACGTCCAGCAAGTGTCTCTTGTCATCAACTACGACCTCCCCGCGTATGTTTCTTTGTCGGATCCCTTTCACACATCACTAACGGCTTAACAAAGGAACCGTGAAAACTACATTCACCGCATCGGTCGGTCGGGTCGGTTCGGACGGAAGGGTGTTGCTATCAACGTAAGTCATGAACTCGTTCCTTTATATCTTGCGCCAACATGTAGCGTTTTAGTTTGTTACCGTGGATGACGTTCGTATACTTCGTGACATCGGTACGTCTGTGCTCGCTGTGGCGTCACTTCCACACTAACGCGTGCTCCACCATTTATAGAGCAGTACTACGGTACACAGATCGTAAGTTTGGCGCGCCGCTCTACATTTATTGTCGTCTAACCTGTACTTGCAGGATGAGATGCCCGTCAATGCTGCAGAGCTTATTTAGGATGTCCCTTGCTATGTATACGTTGTATCTGTACAATAATCATGTCGGGAAGTTCTCCTTTATTCTCCTTGTGATGCTTGCAATGATATTCTCGAGTTTGCCCATTGCAGCTGCTGTGTTGCCTTGTTCCTGTCGAGCGATGTCCTTTATCTGGGCTGTTCTCGAGGTTGCGAAGCCTCGGCACATGCCTCGATCGCCCTGTCACGATTGTGACGACGCGGTGTGACAGTCACGTGCCACTCGCGACGCGAGCCCGGACCTCGACGCGTGGCGCGGTTTGCTTTCCAACGCCCATCATAAATACCCCCCCACCCCTATCTTTAGCCCCCCGGTTTACCACAAGCCACACCCTACCTCGCTTCAAGCACTAGCACTCGACATTGCATCGCACCATGCCTTCCTGCTCCCGCCCAGGTCCTCTACAGCCTTACGATATCAGCCTTTTCGTTCCGGCCGGACCTCCAGGGACTCCCAGCGGCTCGCGACCCAACAAACGCCCCCATTCGCCATCTGTTGGATCGTTCGGCGTTCCTGCCAAACGTCGCCTGAAAGCTGCGGAGGGGACTCAGACACCCAAGTTCGTCAAGAGTCCGCTCTCGGGATCCAGCTCAAGTGGAAGGTTCGCTCCCGCACATTTCCACGCGTTGCTCCAGGGGCCGGACAGCCCAGCCAAAAGGCTCAACTTCGGCTCGTCAGAGGCATCTGACTCGACTGCTTGCGAGGCTCCACTACGGTCCCTCAGTGGTGGAGGCGGTGGGTCTGGGACCCCGCGGAGGAGCCCCAAGCGGCCGTCGCAAACTCGACTGCGCCGCTCACCCCGTCTGTCTACCCGTAGCCCTGGTTCTTCCTCTGGGAGTCCCAGACAACTTTCTGATGGACAGACGGGCGCAGACGATGTCGACGCCGCTGCCCGCGTAGCCCCGGCCACTCCCATGTTCATCCCCCGAGTGGTCACCCCTCCCGATCCTCAATCTGTTCATTACCCGGGTTTCGTGATCTTTCAAGACCCCCACATCATGGTTCCGTCTACGTCCCAGTTTCCTGCGGACTTCGTTTCCGACTCCGAGCAAGAACCTGACAAGGAGAACCGCGCTCCGCGGTGCAAGTCTTCGAAAAAGTCTTCAACCCTTGTTGTTCCCTCGGACGCTGCATGGGAAAAGACTGGACTATCTTCCCCCTCCAAGAAGAGTAGTTACAAAACGCTCGTTCCCTCGTCCCCCCACCCAAAGCATGTCAAGGACTACTTGATGACTCCGCGCACCACGCTCTCTGCCAAAGACCATGGGACACACTTTCCCGTGAGTCCAGCTACGACTCTCGTAGGCGCGACCCCCAATCGAACCCCGCTTGGGAAAGAGGAGAGGAAGAAGATGCGCCTCGCGATGGAGGAGGAAGCGGATGATGTTGAGGGCGATGACGAGTTGGTTCTTTAAACACGTCTTCGTATGTCACCTCCCCGGATTCTTCATGTTTGACCTTGGCTCCCCCCTCGTTTCCTGATCCACCCCTCGCAAGCTTTCATTTAATGCTTGATCTTCGTCTTTACATTCTACCCCATACGATACCGCTTCCACCCACGCAACTACTTTGCTACCCCCTTATGCATCATGTATCACTTACTACGCACCCGTACGGCTATCTCCGTTCATCTGCACACTACCCTAGTCCCAGTTGTTCGAGCTCGTCTCTGCGTAGCTTTCATGGATTTGTATATCCTCGTAGGGATCGATGTGTGCTCCGGAATTACCGTTATGTGGCACTTCGGCCACAGACGCGTTATTTGGCATTGTTGACGTGGACGTATGACGTGTCTCCTCCTATCCAGTCACGCGTGAGTTCGGTTTCACCGTTTCGGCCTTTCCGCGCTATTCATCCCTCTCAGCCCTTACGTCTTTCTCCAACCGACATGCTCTTCCAAAGTCTTTTCTTCTGCCTGGCATGGAGCATTACGATAGTCCATGGTCAATTCGGGTTCTTTGACCAAATGTTTGGCGGGCACCAGCAACAACAGCAGAGACCTGCTGGGGGGATGGCTCAATGGCAAGCGCACTCTGATGCAGGTGCGTGCGAGGGCATCATTATTCTTCAGACGCACTGGGGATGGGGTTTAGAGGACCCTCTGGTCTGGGCGTGTGACCAGAGACTCGCAGAATTAGAGAGCCCCAAGATTATCCTAAAACCCCGGTGCATAGCTGACGCCTGTGCATGTGGACTGACATGGTTCGGCCCACAGTGCCTTGTTCAAACTACCTTTGCCCAGACACTCTTGTCTGTGTTGCTCAGCCGTCTGAGTGCCCCTGTCCTGATGCTCAAGATGTCAAGTGCCTTGTTTCGGACGCGCAGGACCATGGTGCCTCGACGGTGTTGTGCGTACGAGGGCAGGATGAATGCGCGGATGTACAGCGGCTGTCGAAGAGGATATGAGGATCTGTGGCATAGGTCCGTGCTATACCTTAGGTGCCCGGCCCTAGATGAAATTTTTATATTCTCGTTATTGTCAGATACGGACGTCTGCTGTGTTTCTAATCTATCCACGAGCTTTCATCCGTCTCGCTCTTCCGATGTCTTAAGCTCAAACCTTCACTCGAAGATCTGTTCCCCCTTCATCCTCCGGCTTGACCGGGGCTGTCTTCAGACCGCCCCCCTCGGCAGGGCCTCTGCTGCTACCCGAGTTGCCACCCTTCCTAATTCCACCCATGGGATCTTGAGACACCAGAAGCACATTATCCCTCCAGCCGCGCGTCATGACCTCCAATTGATGGAGGCGTCTTAGCTCACCCCAACCGCCTGCTTCACTCCAAACGGCGATGTAATGATACCTAATGGGTATGTCTCTAGCAATGACATTAGGGGGTCTATCAGAAGGACTGACATGTCGGTTTAGGGATCGTCTGATAGCCTGAACGAGTATGGTCCGAGAAAATAGGCGTATGCGATCTAGACAGCTTCAGAACTCTCTACAAACTCAAATCCAACTTCGGCGGTCGGGGCCATGTTGTCAGGTACGTCCTCAAATGTTTGTTGGAGCAATTGAATGGGGGAGGGGCGCCCACGCATGGCAGATCAGCGTCTCGCCATCGTTCCTGGCGGACGTCAGGGCCCACAATTGGCTCACAAGCGACAGCCTGTTAGTGCCGCTGAACACAAATCAGGGTCGTCTGCGCTGCTAAGACGGTACCAATGTGTGTTGTTTTCAATATCTTCAGGTTCGTTGCCTGGCCCTTCTCATTTATTGTGGCCATCGCTGGAGGAAGATAATGATGTGTGCTGCGTGCTAACCATAATCCTCCCGACCTCACCAGATTCATTGTGTCCGATCGAATACCGCGGACGAAGAAACTCCGCGTAGCAGTTCGGGCCCGATCCCGGTTCTAGCTTTCTATGCCAAAGCTTGGGTGCGCAATACTTTCCAGTCTCGTCCAACATAGATAGAAACTACGGAGGCGCTCAATATACACAAATTCTGCATCTCACACCGTCCAACCTTTGGTGTCCGATGCCTCCGGCGTCTCTCGGCCAGTCAGAGACCGCGTTAACCTGGCCTCCCATGACGCTAATGCTGACCACCGACGCATTCGAGCCGCTGGCGAGAAGGGTGATGTCACAGCGAGCTGTCAAGTTTAACGGCAGTCCATCAACTATACCAAAGGGGGTGTGGGCAACGACCTAACAAATTTTTGTGTCAGTCCCAGATATGAAATCCGAAAATACTACGCGACCGGAAGGTGTGGTTATCCTACCAGGACTCACCGAGCTGGCCGACTATGAATTAACTCGTTACGAGGTGAGAAAGACGGAACGGTGGACCGCCGTCATCCTCGTGGTGCAACAGGGTGGACATTTTGAGGCGCTCCGTTATGACACGCTTCGTGGGGAACACGAGCCTGTTCGTGACCCACTGATTCTTAGTATGTCCCTCCTGAGAAGGAGGATACCAGGAGAAAGCGTCCATTACTTACCTGGCTCTCTGTGCACCCTTCCGTAACGCTTTCAGGATGCAAGCGGACATTCGGGGTCTATACGGGGAGGTACTCTGCTTACTATTCACTTTGATGTTTCGAAGGTGATGCAGGAAAGCGTTGCCCTCGGTGATGATTCGCGGTTTCGATGGATGATATAGATACCCTTACTGCCTCACGTAACCAGGCTTCAACGCACTGGATGAACAAAAACCGGGAGCCGGACTCCCATGCGCAGCCACTTCCGGGATCGCGATCACACGGCTCCCCGTCTTGAAGATCCTCGCGGAGTGCCAAGAGAGGACAACGCACGTATAAAGGACAAGCGACCATGCTCACGGAGCGGTTTGGACGACTAGCGAAGCCCTCCCCTCGTTGACGCTTCACGATGCTCGTTAAGCTCTCCATAGCCGTCGCGCTCGCGGTTACGTATGTTTCCGCTCAAAGCTCAACTAACGTGACCATTGCGTCGGTCACCCAAGCGTTCGAAACTGCTGGTATTGTGCCAGATGGTATGTGCAATTCACTGTCATACTGGTCGATAGAAACGATATCCACCGTTTGCCAGTGTTGTCGACGTTCAGCCCGGTCGGCCTCCTGGATGTTGTCTTTCTTGATAACACGACCAACACGTCTGTGAATGTAACTCCTGGAATGAACTTGACGAGAGAGCGTGAGTTATCAGTCTACCTGCTGCAATCCCCTGGAGCTCATCGGATTTTTCGGTGCATAGAGAACGCACTGCGGCCGACCGTGTCGTTCCAAAGTGATACGACGACCCTTGGTCAACAAACCTTCGTCCTTGCGATGGTCGACCCCGATGCACCTACCCCCCAAAACCCGACCGCGGCCCAGATCCGCCATCTTCTTGCTCCCAACATGACGCTGAACGGGAGCCTTGCGGACGGTGCAGTTCTCGTGAATAACACCCCTGCTATCTCCAATTTCCTTCGCCCAACTCCCCCTGCGGGGTCTGACCCTCACCGGTGAGCCTCACTTTCAGCGTTCTCACACACGTGTGAAGATTAACACTGTTTTCCCTCCGTCGCCGCGCGGTCGCGAAGCTACATCCTCCTGCTTTTCGTGCAGCCGGACAACTTCACTCAGGTCGCCCCGGCATTCGTTAATTCGTCGACGGCCATCAGCAACTTCAATATATCTCTTTTCGCCTCCGAAGTCGGTCTGGGTGACCCCGTCGCCGGCAATTTCTTCTTCACGGGTCCAGATGCGAGTTCGGTTGCGTCCTCAAGTTCGTCGGCTGCCTCGTCTTCGAGCACGAACTCGACTGGGAACACATCGGGAGCGCTAGGAAAGTCTGAAAAAAACTGGATCACAATGGTGGGGCTGACCGCGATGCTAGGCGCCCTTCTACTGTGAAAGCTGGGTTGAGGACTTTCATGTGCTGATTGCTTATCTGTACAACACGTATTTACGAAACACATTGCAATGAATGTTTGTACGGAATCTGCGAACCATGTTGGTAAAATGTCTTATTGTGGTGTTGTGCGTCGAAGAGCTCTGTTCCAAATGCTGCATGAGGGCGGGAGACAACATGAGCGCCGTAGCGTTGGCGGCCTCGGGCGCGTGTTCCACCTCTCTCCCAGTCCTCCACCATGGCCATGCAAAGACCAACAGCAAGTGCCCATTTCTCCCTCACAACGATCCCCCACATTGACCACGCTCGCTCGTAGTCGAAGCTTCCCCCGGGAGCGAACCGGATATTGTTCGTGAAGAACCTCAATTACCAGATAACCGGAGAGGACTTGTACGACTTGTTTGGACGGTATGGGAGCATTCGTCAGATTCGGATTGGGAATGAAGCAAAAACAAAAGGAACTGCGTTTGTGGTTTTCGATGATGTGATGGATGTGAGTACCCAACATCTTTGACTCTTAGAACGAGCCCTAACGAAGAGCCATTTGGGAAAGGCTAAAAACGCACTTGACCATCTGAACGGTTTCCACTTACAAGAACGGTATATTGTCGTTCTCTATCATATGCCTGCCAAACAGGATGCTGCGGCAGCAAAAGCGGAACTGGCTAGGAGAGAGGAGGAGCTTGCGCAACTCAAGATGAAGCATGACATCAAGGATGAGGATTGAGGTGTCACTTGTGCGTACTATCCGTGCCCCTCTCTTTGCTATTTCTCATCCTCGTATGCAGTACCTTTGCGCACTGTACTATCTATGTATTATCACGCTTTCGACGCTATTTATCTCCTTCCGTTTGCCTAGCACAGTCCCCACGCCTATATCAAGAATGGCCATCCGGATGCGTTTATTGTCAAGAAATCTCTACTATCCGACCTCTCTGCACCGCAATTACATCATACAATACATTCGCAAGTGGGCTCTAGGGTCTAGAGGTTCGGGGAGGCTATCGACCTTAGCCCCGCTGGCAGCCAGGGCACTGCGCGTCCACGTGCTCCGCTGGGGGACCATTTTGTTAAGGTGCCGCGTATCTAGATGCAACACACAGCACTTACTAAACTGCTCCGGAGCCTGGCGGCTATGCAGATGGGATGGTCAGTGGTATTCGGGACGTTTAGAAATAACAAATCATCACTCACTAGTGCCAACAGCTTCTCTTGCAGGCTTCGCCAGTGCACCCGCGCGGATGGTACGCGCTAAAAATGCATTTGGCGGAGTCGCAATGGATCTTTGCATGCCGGTAAGTCATGGAATCCCAAGAAAGCAAACATGTTTTCGACATACGGTGACGTCCGGGTGCGTGCGAGCGTGGCCGCACCTGTAAAATGAACAAACCCATCTGTACGTGCCACTGTCTTAATTAGCAGTGAAGCAAACCTCTTGTAAACGGTCCTGATCCTGCCAAATACAGCTTTAGTCAAGCATTGTACTCGAGATGTATGGCCGACAAGCACGAACTGGCGTAAACGGCACATTCCGAGGTGTGTAGGAAGGGTTATAGCTCAACGAATTCGGTGTGAGAGAGGGGATGAGGGACTTGGACGGGAGAGAAGATGTTGAGGAGTTGTGGTTTGCCTTGCTGGTGAGTCCTCGCACCCTTTATACCGATTTCCTGCGCGTTCGTTTGGCTCCCCAGTTGACACTCTCTGACGATTTTCGGAACAGCATGCCATGCTGTTTTTCGCCAGATCGCACAGGGATTGTTCAACCGAAACACTCTTCTCCTCCGCGGGGTGCGAACGAGACAAGCAAGCTTGACCTCATATGGCACCCTCGTGAAATGCGCGGTCCCTGCTGGTAACCGCATCTGGGCGATCAGTGCCTCCAGGACCTCTCGCTCTGTATAGGCAGGAATTCGTGGCGCCGATGAGCCTGCGTCCAGATCTCTATGCGTCCTTGGCCCAGTTCCCTGCCAATTTTGATACATTGGGCTCCGCTGATTGAATACCTTCAGAGCGTGCCTCGAGCGCGATGCGTTATGCGCCCTGGTTGCCCCCTGGACGATCTCATAGGCAGGCACCCACAACCGCATGAGCAAGCCGCATTAGAGGTCGTCCCTCTGGTCTCACCTGGGGCCGCTGTCACATTTCCAGACGCACAAATTTTCCATTCAGATATTCCGGTACTAGTCTTTGGCGAGCGCGACTTCGGCTACATTTGTCCAATAGCGCAAGACTGTCCCTGGGCGTCGGGAGGGCGTCGCCATATGTTTCCGTTCGACTGCGCTCTCCTGGCCTGACCCTATTCGGACCAGTGGCGGCGATATACGAGATACACGCGGCAGGAATTAATCGTGCGTGGCCTTACGTGTTCATCCCGCGCGCTGCTGTCGGCATCTTGCGACGTCGTCGACAGGGCCGCTTGCTTTTGAATAGCCTTACACCGGTGACCAAATGGCATATCCCGCTACAAGCTCTCACGCCGCACGCGCACGTAGCATACGCCCGTGATCAGGGAAGCGTCGTCAAAGGCGGGTCGAAAAGCCGTTAGCTACATATAGAGAATACAATACTTTTCGTGCAGTCGACCGAATACAGACTACGCCATACCGGCGGCAGTGTCCACCGGCATCACAATATCGAAAACCCCCGTACCCGTGCGGCTGAGTCTTCCCATGACGATGTTGCCGGACGGAGTGGTCAGGTCATCAAAGTCACCATGCAGCGTGGCGTCTGATAGGAAAGCTGCTGTAGTCTCGTAAGAGGCCTTGAGGAGTGGCGAGGGGTTGGTGGAGATCCCTTTTCGGTTGAACGGCTTGTATCCACCATCGAACGTCTGCGGCACACAGGGGCGCACAGCCGAGCCGGCGTGATCAGATAGGCGATACACGGAACCGGACTGGGTCACTCACCATGTAATCGGCGATTAGCTCCAGGTGACGAATGTCAACGTCGATCTTGTACACGGCAAAGACGCCGCCAATTTCGCGTAGGATGGCGGCACGCGCAGCCTCTACACCGTATGCGCACAGCAAGGCGTAGATGTCGTTGGAGTAGATGCCGTTCGTGTCAATGATACTCTCGCCACAGCCGCAAGCGAATTGCCACAAGCCGGATATGTTTGAACCATTGGTGGTGAGCTGCGGCGCGGGCGCGTTGGGATGTCAGAAATCTGTGGAGAGCCAAACTGAGTCCGATGAGTGGTGGACCTACAGAATAGATCTTTTGTCCATTCTTCCCGTCCTCCTCGTTCATGAAACAATCCGTAATGCCTGGAATTTCACGGACCACCGTTTTGAGACACACTCGTTCGACTAACCCAACAAGTAGTAATTTGGGCATAGCGGATCCGAACTAGGAAAGACCTATCAAAACCGCATTCACATGACACGACGGCGGCCACACTTACTTGTAACCCGATCGTGCACCCACCATCGCGGAACGAGAACGATGTGGCGCTGGGTAGGTTCTCCATGAACAAACCTTCGACACGGGCATGGGCCTCCGCGAGTGACGTCCCTGCGCAGTCGTTATCCGCATCCGCAGCGACATCTTCGTCCTCGTGCTCCCCCGCAGAAGCATAGGCAGCTTCGATGTCCATGTCGTTCAGTTCGCCTCCCTGATCAGCATCCTCGTCTTCTTCGTCGTCGTCTTCGTAAGTCGCCTGCTCCTTTCGCTGCCGCTTCATCTTGGAAGTCGTCGCATCGCCGTCGCCAATCTCGCTCCCGTCGTCCTCGTCGTCCCCCCGTCGACCGCTCGGCTCCTCTCCGTCTTCCTCCGCGTCGGAGGGACCCCCGCGTGGTTCGCGCATTGCGCGGCCCTTCCCTAGTTCCGTACGCTGGCTCTTGAGATCTGCATCCAGCTTCTTCAACTCCACTTGGAGCTCCTTCTTGAAGATGAGAGGGAACTTGGACCCAAACGCAGACAAGAGTTCGACAGCAGTCACGCCGTACTCTTCCTCGTACTCGGGGCGGGGGTAAAAGATGAGGTCGATCTTGAACTCTTTGCTGCGAGACTCCCCCTTCAGTACTAGTTGCTCCGTGACGCTGACCTTGTCCACGACGTGAGAGAGAGAAAGTCGACCAGCCTTCTTACAGAAGTCCCGTATGGCTGCTGGCGTGGTGCCTGATGGAACCTTCATCGTCATGGACGGCGTTTTGGGCTTCTGGGAGGCGGTCATCACGATCTCCCGAAGACGGGGGATACCAAGCGTGACATTGGCCGCCCCGTGGCCTTTGCATTGAACGCTAATACTGAGTATCACCACGGTTGGATAGTGTCTAACACTTACCGGCAAAATGGAAGGTGTTGAGGGTCATCTGAGTGGACGGCTCTCCGACGCTGACATCGGTATATCAGCGGCGGGACAGGAAGCAGAGCCACCAAACTGAACCTACCCTTGGGATGCAAGGAGGCCCACTGCCTCACCAGGGTCGACTAGGCTGCGCATGTATTTGACGCTGGTGAGAAGCTGGAAGTTCTTCTTGTTGACTGGAGGCTTGCGGCGCTTAGGGCGGAAACCAGCAGCCTCCTTCTTTTCCCTGATAAGGCCGTGTGGGTTCTTCTGGATATACTCGTCGACCTTGTCTGCGAAGAGTTCCGAAGTACTGCCCAGGAAGCGATGCGGTGGATACTTCGTTATCGTTGGGAGCAGTTTATCACGCTTGTGCTTCTTCTCCTTGTACTTGACGATCTTCTTCATGTATTCAATGGCGTCCTCACTAACCAAGCCAGTCAGAGCTCTGGGGCTCAGGCGCTGCACGAATGATGTCTCGTTGCGAGCGATGAACTCAAACTGCAGCAAGTGCTTTTGTTTCGTGACATCAAGTGAGTCGCCGCCGTAGTTGAACTGGTAGACAGATGCATCGCTGCCACGGACGGTGTTGTCGTAGTGAACGCGAACGCCCTCCAGATGTTTGATGAGACATCTCTGGAGATACCCGGAACGCGACGTCTTGACCGCCGTGTCGATGAGACCCTCGCGCCCGGCCATGCAATGAAAGAAAAATTCTTGTGGTTTGACGCCTGTGAGGAAACGACTTGCGACGTAGCCGCCCGCAATGGCTCGGGTCTCGAAGGGCTTGAACGAAGGCAGTGTCTTGCCGCTGACCATAACGGGGACACGGCGACCTTCCAGCTCCTGTTGTCCGAGCGCACAGGATATTTGTTGCGCGTTGACAGCGCTGCCCTTCGCTCCCGATACCGTCATCGCCTGCATGTGGTTGTGGGGGAACTGGCGGAGGAGGCCATGGGGCATGACGGCGTCCGCGATCGACTTTGTCAGTTTGGCCAGTTTTCCCTTCACCGTCATGTCAAGCCCGGCCATTTTACTGTCGTCGCGCAAAACATCCTCCAGAAGCGAACGTAAGACCGCCGGCCTATCTTGCTCGGGTGTGTCCTTTAGCACTGGGAAATTATCGGTGGCACCCTCGGTACCCAGATTCACCCCCTTGACCAATATCTGGGCGCGCCGTTCGTTACCGTCTGGCGTGAGAGCAAGGTCGTCCATACGGCAAGTGAATGCGCGGTGTTGTAGGAACTTGGTGAAGAGCCTGCTAAGGATGCCGAGCAGCTTGCCTGCAATGTCCGCGCCGTATAGTTCGTAGACGGAGTGTACCAAGCCGAAGTCGGAAGCACCGAACGCCGACTTGTCGAGAACACCAGAGAGAAGTTCACCATCCATGAATACGACCTGATCCTCCTTGGAGTCTTTGCCCCACAAGTGGCCGGGAACCTTCGCCTGCGCGTGTAGGTTGAGACCATCGAATGCATGTGGAGTGATATTCTTCAAGACGGTGGAAATCTATCATATTGCAGTGATATATGAGTTAAGTGTGGCCGTTTCGGTGCAAGGTATAACGTACTATCTGCTTGCCCGTCCAAAGCGGCTTCGGCTTCCATATCGTGGGCGGCAATGTGACGAGGCGGCCGTTGTGTTGCTCGGGAGAATCCTCGGGACGTAGTGCGCCGTAAAGCAACTGGAAGTATTCTTCTCGCGTGAAAAACGTATCTTGAGCTGTCATCCACACGCCGGCGACGACATGATCCTGAATGAGACCGCGCAAAGGCTTGCCCGAGGTTGGGACCAGATACTGATTGTCAGTATTGGCAATGTAGTACGCCTCCGCTCGCGCGATCTGGTTTTCTAAAAGACAATCGTGTGAGATGAAACGTGTTACGGGAGGAGGTACCATGACATACGCGGGAAGTGAATGTTCATTTCTAGTGGCACAAATCAGCAGGGTGAAACGTTCAAGCCGCACAAACACTCACCATCACCGTCGAAATCCGCTAGTAACAGGCTAATGTGTTAGCGGCCCACATAGCTCCGAGGCTTCGCGACTTACCATTGTAGGAGTTGCTGTTGAAACAATATAAGTGCGAGTTCGTGTCCAGTGATGATGAGACGCGTACCAATTGGCATAATGCATACGGATGGTCTTCTCGCCCTGCAAAACGCGCGCTCTGTGGCACATCATACTCGGTTTGTGAAGAGTGGGCTGGCGGTTCAGAATTAAAATGTCCCCATCACGGAGATGCCTGTACACCTTCTTGTTGACAGAGGGCGTCGACGTGTACAGTCCGTGCCGTTGAATGGAACCCTGCGATCCCTCTTGCGGGGTCCACAGCTGGTTAGCAATAGCTGTGCGTTGTTCCAAAGTCAGCTTGTCCTGCACAGGAGTTAGCATCGCTAAAACAAGGTTCCCCGTCTTAGAATACACGAACCAGGAACTGGAGGTGGCCATCTTCGTACTCGACCATTGTGGCGCCTGGGTATCCGCGAGCACCAGTAATCACATATTGCCGCAACTCGTGGACGTTGTTCGCGGTAACGGGCTCCGGGAACGTCAATTTGCGTGCAAACACAGGGGGAATACCAATTTCGTTGGGTTCAATGTTGACGTCCGGGGAGATGACCGAACGAGCAGCGTAGTTGACACGTTTGCCCTAAAGGAGCATAAACCACCTGCCTGACTCGCCCAAGTAGAAGAGAGCACCAACCATCATGTGCTTCCGGAACAGACCCTCCTTTTTCTCCAGGCCCTGCTTAACACCGGCGGGCGGCAAACGGCCCTGTCGGATTGGCGTAGGGTTTTTGCTACTGTCAATATAACTATTGACGTCGACTTGGAGCTGAATGAGCGAGTCGAGAAGGGACTGTAGAATACGTCTCCGTGATGCTTCATCAACGTCAGACCCTTTTGCAGAGGCCAATCGGAGGTTGTTGTTGAGGTCCCGCAATCGGTAAGAGGTGTTGAGCACTTTGGACAGGAGCTCGTTCTGCGGATGCTCGAACAACATTTCACCCATCTTTGCTGGTGGTCGGAAACGCGTAGGGCTGACGGAAAGGACCTCGAGGAAGAACATGTCCGCGGAGGCGAGGGAAAGGTTGTGCTGGGTCAAGGGGGCAAATGGGCCGTGTCGGCCGAAGAGAAGGGAACACATCACCGACTCGTTGACGAACAGTCGGCGAAGATGTGCGCGACACTCCTCGGGAGGCATTACGCGCTCGTTACGGCCGCGGGCGGTCTTGACCTTTCCGCTCGCCGATTTCGGAGGACCAAATTGGACATGATTAGAACGCGGTTCGTCGTCGTCGCTCTCTGAGAAGACGTCGTCGCCCTCGCCTTCATCTTCGTCCATGTCCTCGTCTGATGAGTCCTCTGGGCGTCCCGTTGTCTGGTGTGCTTGTTGTTTCGAAGACCCTTTAGTCCTCTGCTCATCAAGCATGACGTTTGGTCTCTTCATGCTGAGGGCATCATGTTGCTGCTTCTGCTTTGGCGTCAGGTCGTACTCGATAATTTTGGTGTACCCCTCTTTGCGGAAGGTGTAACCATGACTTGTGCGCAAACGTCAAGAAAAGCGTATGACCAAAGTCCACAAGTACTCACGCCGCGCAACCGCTGTTTTGGCACTTCTTCGACATGGTCACCTTGATGAAGTCGTTGATGACGTCTTTACGGGTCTGGTAAACGAGGCCGTCCTTGTATGCATCGCGCTTGCTACTGGACGCGGTCGCCATATGGGCAGCAACATAGAGGTTAATCCGCTGCTCGTAGGCTTCGTAGGACTCCTCGGGTTCGTCGTCTCCATCTTCATCACCCGCGCCGCGACCCTTCTTCGTACTGTAGTGAATGTCGTCCAAAGCCTTCGCCGCTACGAGAAATCCGTACTCCAGTAGCCGTAACTTCGCCACAAATTTGCACAGCTACAAACTTGTTCACGTACAGGCATATGCACGGAGAACGTGAAGGGCGTACCACGAAACGGCTGACTTTGAATCTATGGCAGAAGAGGCACGTCCCACGTAGGAGATGGTATGCATTTACCATAAACAAAGGATGGAACACGGGCGCAGGGAGCTCAATGTGACCGAAGTGTCCTGGACAAGTGAAATAGGACAGGCGACATGTTGCACAACTACAACCGTCGTCAATGGGGGGAGGGAAACCAGAAAAGAGGCGAGCCTGCTCACATGTCCTGCTTGTCGCTAGGCCCTAGAGAAGGGTCATATAATCCTCCAGTGTTGGGCCGGTTGAGGTCATCAAGGAGGACAGGGTTCACGATTTGCTTAACGGAAATTCGCCGAACATCCTCAGTTGTAAGGAAGGAAAAGGAGATGCTGGCGACAGTGGATGGAATGGCGTGCGAGATGTTCATGGTTGCAACCACCTGGCCATGCAAGCGTCGCGACACCAAGGGGGAGGCGAAGAGAGGTGGGGGATGAGGGAACGACCCGGACGACGATCGGCGAGCCGCGAGGGGTTCGGTAAGACCAAAAATTCTGATCAGGCCCGGCGGCCCGAGACGACAATGGGCGCTTATCCAGCTACCTCTGGCACAGTACGAGCGGAAACAGCCTATGTCCAGACGTAGGACAGGACGTGAAGATATACATCATAATATGATATGAGGTACAACAACAAGTACATATTCCTCCTATACCATCCCACTCCCTCGACGGGTCACCGTTGTACGCTTGCCCGTCTTGATCTTCTGTGCTTCCCCCACTAGCTCTCCGATCAACTTGTTGTATGTCTCCGAGTCCTGCTGCAAAGCATCTCGTGTTTGCAGGAGGTATGTCAATAGTGCCGATGACTTGGCAGTCTGCACATTGATGTCTGCCAGATGTCTCTCCAGCTTTGACACAGGCATGAGGGAAAGTTGCTCTGTAACCCCTTGAGCGACGAGACACATGTCCCCAGGAAGAACGTACCATGCGACAAGTTAATCAGCTCTTCTATTCTGGATTCTTCAAGTTCCGGCCTCGGACCCAGCCTCAGCTGAGCAGCAGCGGATGACGGGTTCTTCAACGATGGGGATGCGGGACGGGAGCCACCTCGAGGTGTGTGCATCGCAGACTGAAGTTTGCTCAAGCCACCCCGAGGACCGGGAGGCGCGGACATTGGTCGGGTTGTGATCTCGAGTGTGGGGAGAGCGCCATTTGTGCGGGGAAGGACCTCGTCAAGGTTGATGGGGATGCCGAGGTGGATGAGGTGTTGCCGTCTAATTCGTGACCGTGTCCAGTTGACTGGTTGAAATGATGGGGGGGACGGGGGTAGCAAAGCAATATAAAGCTGACGGCTGCAACCACCTGTGAATTGAGATACAAAGCCGCAGTAGGTAAATTGGCGCAAGTACCTTTCAGATGTTACCAGTGTCTGGTTAAGTCCACCGACCTCTCGAATAGCATCGTCAGTCAAGTACGATGTATCGTCGTGTGTCCACAGCGGTCCCATAATTTCGTCCACTTGCTCTTGCAGTTGCTCACGTGAAGGTAATGGAGGTAGTCGCAAGGGACGCCAGTCTGCACCGGTCGACGGCCCCGCGAAACTTTCAGGCTCGGCATAAGTGATTTCACCAAACGACGAGAACCCCGGTGTTATGGGTAGTTGTTGCGTCTCTCCAAAATCCCCGAAGTCCCCAAAGTCATCGTCTCCTCCTTCGTCACCCGAGCCCGAAACTGTCTCTGCAGGGGTCCGAAAACTGTCAAAGTCATCGAAGTCGTCCTGGGCAGTTGATGGTCCAGGAGATATGGCGGAAGAGGGTGGACGGAGGGTGAGGGATGGAGGCACGCCAACGTCCGGAGCGCCCCAGACGGAGGTGCCGAAAGCGATATCATCTTCCATCGTTGTCAACCGTCGCGCGCGGAGAAAGTGAGCAGAGTCGAGCAGCGAGCAGTCCGCCCTCACAGGCGGTCACAGTGGTGTAGAGTCAAGGTGATCGGAGGTGCTCAGCGCCTACAGCTCTGAAAGAGACAACCTTACTTCTCAAACGGCTCCGGCACTTTCTCTACTTGACCTCCACGCTGTTAAAGCCTAATAGGGTCTAATGTCCGCCGCTGATCATTCATTCCTCTTCAGCTCTTTAAGCTCGAAACAACCCACCACAGCACGCAAGGCGCACATCCGCCGCCTGTTCGACATTCTCCAACTTTGTGTGCAACGCCATGATTGGGTCCGTGCCAAACGGGCTTGGGCTATCCTTGTTCGATGCAGGGAAGTAGACTGGAAAGCCATGTGGACCACTAGTATCCTCCTCCTGCAAGCGGACGATCCTGACGCCGGCGGTGCCCAATCAAATACGGAGAGGGTGCGTTTTTTGGGCGTAATGATGCGACAGCATCCCGACGAGGTGAGGCTACTGGACTGCAGCCCTCAAAGGCTAACTTTATTCCATACGTTGACCGCGTCTTCCCCGTCTCAGCGCGAGTCTATACTCAAAGAACTAGTTCTACGCTTGATTCAGGACGGCCTGTACAGGCGCGCCATGGAAGAGCTCGATCTGTGCGTCCCTCACGCGATGCTCCGCTCCTTGCACGCTACGCTCTACCTTCGCTCACCAGATGCACTGCACCAGATACCTGCCATCGTACCCATACCAGGACAACCCCGCTCTCCATACATACGCCGGACTGATTGCTCTGTTCCTTGCGCAGCCAAACACAGCTGTCTCCGAGGAGACGGCACGCGATTACGGTCCGTCCAGTTGGCACGGCAATAAACCTCTAAAAGTACTCCGTTGACCACGCCGCGGGCACACCAACAGGACAGGGCTGGGACACCAACCTTCTCCGCGACGCGCAGACCCACTTTGAACGGGCTCGGGCAATCGATCCGTCAAACGTCGTCGCTGCGACCTTCCTCAGTCAGGTAAATGCCCACAACCATACATATGCTCCGCTCTTCTCCCCGGCGTCGCTAACCTTCGCCTGTGGCATTAAGCTGTCCGGCGGGTCCTCTCCCGCGCGGGATCGCGATACGCCTGACCCCGACTCCGACTCCGATAGAATGGTTGTCGACCACTCCGCGAAATCCAGCAAGCGCATGCGCACATAAAATTTTCGGGCGGAATCGAATCAAACTGATCTCCGCGACGGCCACCCCCTGGACACAAAGTACATGGCGGTACCACTACTATTCGGACTCGGAGTCTGAGCCCAAGTCAATCGCCGGCATGGGCTCGTCTTCGTCATCCTCCTCCCGCGCCGGCGCCGCCACTGGTGCTACAGGAGTGATGGCGGGGATAGTCGACGTAGTCGATGCGATCGATCGCAGTCCCAGCGCAGCGGTGCTCGACGGCAACGGATCCGGCGGCGGCGGCGGCGACGATGTTTGTGCAAGGCCGAGACTCGTGGGTGGCTCCAACGTTGTCTGCGATGGAGGCTTCAAGGCGATGGCATGCGCCGATGTCCGCGAAACGCTTAAGGCCGAAGACGCCGTTGGAGTAGCATCCACCTGCATGGCAGTGACGTTTGATTCTTGCGGCGCGGAGGGTCCGGGGATTCTCGCTGAATCGGGGGCCTGATGCAGGGCACTGGATAGTGCTTTCTGTATTTGGGTGTGCGGTGTTTGGCTCCCGGCGGCGACGTTCGGCTCCCCGAGGTCGTACTCGTCTATCGTTGCGAGGCCTGCGCCCTGCCGAGCATCCACTTCTTCTTCGCCCTCTTCGGCACGGTACAGCGATAACATCTCGACGTGGGGCAAGGATCGGACCAGTGGTGGGACGCGAGGGTGGAGAAGAATATCCAGCTCGGTCATGTCGCCCTGTAAACACATCGTGCCTGTGAGACCAGTTCTGTTATTATGGCATATGCCGAAAGCTAGCTCACGTCCGCATGGTCCGATACGCTTAGTATCAGCCCTAGTGACTTGCTCATGGTGCTTGTGGTACCGATCGCTAGGGACATGCACACGCTTTGCACCTTCGCGTGCAACTTCCGATGCAGAGACAAGTCGGGGGACAAAATGGCAGGCGGTAAATGCGATAGCGAGGCGTGGATCGAGAGCAGTAACCTGGAAGCAATCGAACGGACTGGTGGGGTGATGTGTGAGCCGACCAATAGCACCTTTAGCACTAGGGGACGATAATCGTTGTCAACCAGGCGTACTGTGGCAGTCGAAGAAAACAACGCACGATCGACAGCGGTGAGCATGGCATCACACTCGTCAGCTGTAGGGCACACGATCTCTCGCCCTATTTTGAATACTTCGTCGCCCTCGTACCCTCGTGCCCGCTTCTTGCCCTTCTTGCTTCTCCCTGGTGCATGGCCTTGTTCGCCTTCGGCATCAGCTTGAGAGCGTGTCGACAAGAGAACGGCTAGACGAGGTAGAATTGCTCGCACTAGGCGTGAGGCAACAATGATATCGTGTAGCTGAGCCCCGCCTTTCAGGAGCGATAGGCTTGTCTGCAAACATTGCGAAACTTGCGACCTGGAATGAGAAGAGTCGGTTCTATGCATACCCATTAGAGGTCGCCATACGTACGGTGAACGCGGCTGTTCAAGGTGGCCAGCTAGCGCTGTCAATAAGGCCGGAATGTGAGGCGTGAGGTGATGTTGGCCACTGTGTCGCAAGCTGTTAGCGGATACGAGCAAAGAAAACCATTTCACTGACGCTTTCGACACTGAGGCCAGCATTCGATAGGCAAGTTCCCACATTATAGGAATCGTCGAACGCTCCAATGTGTGCACAACATGGTCAACATGAGCTTCAGGCTTCCTAGAAGTGTTAGTATTGGCGTTTTGACCCTGTGCTATGTCACAATACCTTTTCTTCTGGGGCGCATTGTAACAGTGCAGTGCACAGTCGTACGAGTGGCCCAACCGACAAGGACACAGGTCGAGGGATGTTAGAACTACTGGAGGATGAGCACCCTGTTGTCCACAGAAACATGCCGCACGAACCGCAAGAGATCTTCAATAACGCGCACTGCGGCACGTAAACGATCCAATGCCAGAGGTACAGCGATAATGGGGTCTTCTACTGCTGCTCTTGGTAAGGACACATTGCCTTGACCTGCATTGAAAGGTAAGGACTACAAGGATCGTTATCATTATGCGCACCCACCTCGGTTGGGGTATGTGATCCTTAGCTGAAGAAATGCACCCCATGCAAAGGAAGTGGTGTCCTCCAACGATTTGTGCCACAGCCCTGGCGCATTCACTTTTCCACCAGTTAAGGGGAGGGCGGCATATAGCCGTGAGCATTCTTCAACACGCTCACGGGGCACAGGGGTAGGGGCAGACCCGTTGAGAGAGCGGAGAGCAACGTTCGATATAGAGTTGTGCAAAGGGCGACAAAGCGAGGGGTAGAGAGACACAACGTGAGTTAACGTCTGAATGACCGCTGACTAGAGACAAGGGGTTAGCAAGGCATCGCTGCTAGGGCAGGCGACGCACCAGAACATCTTGGTCATTCTCTTTCTCGGCAATTACGACGAGCGCATTCACGAATTTCGGCACGTTAGGTACGCAGAGCTGGCGTTGAAACTCTGGAACATCCATCGCACTGGTGAAAACGAGCCTCAAAAGCCGTATTGTAGCTTTCGTGGTGGGAGGGGGCTGGTTCTATTGAATAGGATATTTGGTACAATGGCTACATCTCCGGTTTAAAAAACATACCACAAGTAGAGGCATCGCTGAACCAACCCAACCCTGAGCACATTCCAGCATTAGATCCCTCGAAAACGCAGCCGTCTGAAAGGCCAAGCAGAGCCCCGCCCATTTCGCCGCAGGGTCCCTCGCGTGGATCAAAGAATTAAGGCGGGCAATCCACTTCTGTGTGTGCGTAGATGGTGTGAAGTCTTCTTTTGCGACAGCTTCGAGGACGAAAGGAAGATGGAGTACTGCTGAGGAATCTGACGCTAGTTGCACTTGAAGGAACTCTTTGAGACGTTGTCCGCTATCCATCTCAAGCTGGACAGTGAATGGGGTGATGATGAAGGAGAGGGAAAGAGATATCAATGTTCATGCCTCCTCCAAGTCAATTCAATTGGGGACGCTTCAACTCGGAAAAGAAAAAGCTGACTCGGTCACGTGGGCACAACAGACGCGTCGCGTAGTGACGCGGTCATTCCTCTCCAGTGCAGACATTTCATGTGACGCAATACTCACAATGGTATAGTACCTATTATACACCGCAACAGCAACGTACCCGTGTCTGTTACGATGTAGAGCCAATAATAGTGATTACCAGATTAACAAGTGGCTGTCAACATAAGAAATATATAATCTGCCAGAGATCCCATCCAAATCCAGAACCCGGACCACCCACACCCAACAAAACCTTGCCAGCAACTAGGACGGCTGTCAAAGTCGGTTTTCCACACAACACGCGCCAACTGCGCCGCGGCAAGCGCCACTCCCCCATAGAATAGCGGACCCTGGCCATTAAGATATCCCGCGTAGGTGATGAGGGACACCGATGACGCAGAGAGCGCACTGAGGACGGGTCGAGTGCGTTCGCCGAACAGTAAGGCCGTCGAGCGAATCCCCATGTTCACGTCGTCCCTCTTGTCCTGATGTTACACGCTTGTTAGGGAGAAAAGAATCGCGGTGATGGGTGAAATTCGAGCGTACTTGGTGAGCGTATACAGTGTCGTAGACGAGGGTCCAACAAATCCCTCCGGCATACAGGGGGAGACAAACACTCCAGTTAGTGACACCTGCGACCGCAGACCAACCGAGGAGTGCTCCCCAATTGAATGCAAGTCCTGTACATTCATTCAGGACTCAGAGGACGGCAAACAGTTCAGTGTAAGAGGCAAACGTACCCAACACAGCTTGAGGCCAGTGCGTTACGCGCTTCATAAATGGGTAAATTGTCACCACGGATAAGGATGATGCACCCAACAAGATGCTGCTCTAGATATGAGGGGGAGGTTGTGGCGACAATCTCGTTTAAATGCGCACCTGTACCAGTTCAGCTGTGTGAGCACACCCAGCCCGGCAGTCAACTGGACACCGAGGAACCCAAACGCCTGACTGGGAGTAATCTGACCAGACGCTAGCGGCCTAGTCTTCGTTCTCTCTGTGCCACGAATGAGAGACGTAAAGGAACGTACGGCAGCACCTCGACGTACCTACGCCCTTGTCCAAATTCCTATCCCACATATCGTTGATAGTGCACCCTGCTCCACGCATGACCAGTGCGCCCAGCCCGAACAAGCTAATATACGTCAATGGGGTCGTGAACGGAGTCTGTAAAGCATACGACGCCATCGTAATCGACCATGCTATATATCGTGCCTTGCCTCAGCGGTTGACGATACAAGAAACACCAGGGACGACGTACTGCAAGGATAGAAAAGCAGTAGTGTCCCAATGGGTTTGTCGATCCGCGTCAAATACAAGTACGGTTGCACAGATCTAGGGAGACGGTCGACCCATGTTGTCGGAAGTGCCGGGGGTGCATCGGGTAACGTTCCGGAATGGCGGAGGACGCGCTTCAAGACAACAGGTCGCGACTGGAGACGTTTGCTTGAGGATGGTCTGTCGCAGTGACGCAGGGTTTGAAGTGGCCTGTAGAACAGCCGATAGGTCGAAGTGTTTCTTGATAGGGAAGTAGCGTGGCCAGCATGCAATCGAAGGCCGAGCGTGCTCATGGTGAAAGACTCGAAGCAAAGGTGCGAGCAAGCGCCTAATATGGGAGTGACGCAAAGTCCGAAGCTCTCTCACAATTTCACATTCACCACTCCCTCTGCATAACGTATCTCGACTTTGTACTCCATGTCGGAACCGGTTCTAGCTGCCCAGTAAGACCCTTGAACACGACTTTGCTTTATTGTTTTTCGGATTTTTCGTGCGTGACGCGCGACTTGCAAAAAGCGCCCGAGCACGAATTTCGGAAACAACTGTACCGCGCGGCATCGGCATTCCTTTCCAGGGGCTGGATATTACCTCCATATTCCAATACATCAATTGCGGTCGATTACACATATGCAGGGAGAGGTATAGATGCGACAGAACAAATACACGCAGAAGCCACTTTTCTTCACCAGTCCTTCCCGATCTTGAAACACCATTCCCAGTCTATAGATAGCAAGGTGGTGAGAATGAAATAAGGAAAGATCCGAGGTGCGTAATATCTACATACCAGCATATACTTCGCCGTCATCGTCAACGACACGGCTTCGGACGTGGTACGTTCCAGAACGTGCCACCATGCCGGAGGGAGACTCCTCAGAGTCGAAGTTCTTCACGTACGCCTCGCCTTTAGGGTGCGGACCGTACGAGCCAAGCATCTGTTCCATCTTGTCGACTTGCAAGAGTGATCCATGAGCAAGGCCGATGTCGCCGAATGTGTTAGTAAGAACGACTTACCCTTGATGCCCGAACGCTTGACAACCTGCATATACCGAACGCCCTGACAAAAAGCCGGTCGAACCGGTCGCAAGGAAACGGGCGCCGCACAATGAACTCACAGAGATGATGGAGTGGTTGACCTTAAAGTTGATGCGCACGCTGGAAATGATGTGAGCCCATAACTTCCTGACACAAAGGACGGGATGCCCCACTTGAACTCGATGCCCTCCTTGATCGTGACCGGGTTCTTCTTCATGCTCGCGAGGACCGCCGGGTCCAGCAGGTTCATGACGAGCTCCTTGCCAGGCGGAAGCGTCGGCGACGCCAACTCCAGCGAGACGACGGTGACCTGCAGCACCGCCCTGCGCTCAGCGCGCCGTCTCCAGCCACATTCCATGCGGGCGCACGACGTACCTTGGGGCCGGTGGCAGCGCCTGAGCCGCTCCCGGTGATGCCGAGGCTCGCCTTCCAGCGCGCGAGAGACTCATCCTCGGCGTCGAGCTGCGCGTACTCGTCGAGAGTCTTCGCCGCGCCGGGCTTGTAGCCTGCGGTGGCAAGGGCGGGTCAGCGGCGACGCACGCCGGGGCAGGAGGCAAGTCCGATATTACCGGGGGTGTTGGTGGGCGCAAAGTCGTCTTCCTCGTGCGGCTGTAAGGACACGTCAACGGGACATCGGCAAAAGAGATGCTCGAATACTGACTGGGGCGGACATGGCAGCAGAGAAGGTGGTGGTAGTCGACAAAAGGGATCCGAGCTGACTTCAGCGCCGTCGGGATGCGCTCGTAAAGGCTGTCCGGGCTACTATCGATCGATTTCCCACGCGTGCTATACGCAGCGGTCGTTGCCGACATCAGTCACGGTCGCGTTGTGCTGGCTTGTGGGCACAAGTAGTGCCATGTCGCTTGAAGCGAGGAACATCCACTCCGCGACGACGTCGGGTTGCGCCCTTGCCCATGTTCAGCTTCCCGAGGGTACCAGTCATCACGCGTGCGGCAAAGGGGCGAAAAAATATCCAAGATCACAATGCGTATATATGATAGGATGGGACCACATGAAAGGACTCCACGGGATGATGCTACATGATAATCTAACAACAGAGCTTTCGCGTGAGTATATTGTGGATTTAACGGTATTGCGGAGAGGCTATGCGCCCCCACATAAATTACCAGTCCACCTTCGACCGGACCAGGTGAGCGCGCAGCCTGCTACGGAATAAGGGGGTATGAGCGTAACGAGACGAGGGCAGACCATGGCGTTAATCTATGCAAGAGTCCACGAGGCTGCCGTGAGGTGGATGTCATGAGAGATAGGGGGGTCAGGGTCCTCAGACAGACTCGACGCCCGGAGAAGGCGCTGCGGGTGGGTGCATGCCCTCTGCCAAATACCGGTCAGCTGAGCATTCGTCCCACAGAAGCCTCGGGAGCACTCACCCCCTTTGAACCAGCACTTGCCCTTGCTGAGATGGAAGCACCTTGCGCCGCTCGGGCAAACGTGGCCCTGCAGCACCATGCCGGTCAGCGAAGTTCTTCTGCGTCTCTGCGGAGCATAGCTTACCCAGCAGCATTTGTCGCCGTAGGGACAGGTGATGCCTGCGGATGTAAATATTAATATGAGCTTAAACAGAAGCCCATGTACGCCGTACCGTTCTTGAGGTAGTTGCAGGGAGCCTTCTTTGCGTTGCGGGCTAAGACGTCGAGCTGCTCTTGGGTCAAGAGCCACTCGTGAGAATACTTGCAGTTTGCCTGGAAGTACCCGATAAATATCTCTCAGGTGGAGCAAATTCCACTGGCCACTTACCCCTTTAGAACAGGTCATCAAGTAGTGCTCGTTACAGGGGGGCGGGTTCTCTGTGCAGACCGTCAGAACACTTGAGGCATGCGGTGACGAGAAGCTCACGTTTGTGAAGAGGCTAAGGGAACGTGCAGTTAGTTCAAGTAGGGAAACCAGGGGTGTATAGGACGAACCTTGCTAGGGTCGATCTGTTTAAGGCCGCCATCGGGGGACCGATTCACAGGTGGGGGAGTAGGCATGGAGTTCTGGCTCTCCGATTGGGGGCTGATTAGACCACCATTGGTGATGACGCCGACGTTCTTGCCCGACTCGGCGATGCCCATGAGGGGGCCTGGCCTCCGGATAGGTATGGGGTGGACCCTCTCGTCCATGAACATCCCGTCTAGGAACATGGTCCTCACCGCCATCTGACGGGCGACCAGGGACGGCTGCACGAGGACCAGCTTTCCAGACAGGTCCTCGTGCTCTAGGCTGTCGTACATTGAGAAGTATGCCTCATCGACCCCTGTATCCATCACAGGATGGGTCAATGGCGTGCAGGTAGAAGTAAACCGTAGTAGAGCACCGACCTCCGAAGAAGACGCGTAGGGTCTGAGGGAAACGAATGTATGTCTTCACGTATTCTAGTGAGAGCACTGCCAGTAAGCGGGGAACGAGCCGATCACTAGTACAGCATGTACCCACCTTTGACCTTGCCCTCCGTGCTATCCTTACCAGGGCCTGCGTCGACGACGACGAACCGAGGTGAGGCCTGACCAAAGCCCACGAGGAAAGCCTCAAGCTGCTCCGGGGTCGCGATTCCGTCGTCATGCAACCGCGTCTGGATAGCCCGCTTGTTGATATAAATGGTGACCCAGAACGAGAGACGCTCAAACCCCGTCAAACCCTGGTCCACGAGCTCCTGGGCGACGGCTTTTGTAAATTCTTGCGCAGCGTTGCGCCCGCCCTGGTATCCCTGGTCTATGAAGCAGTTGTTGAAGATAAGTCGGTCCCCGTCGATGACGCATAGCACGAGGGGGTCTTGAGCCTATAAGCATCACAAGAGTCAGTTTGGACGCGTCATCGGATGAGGGAGGACGCCGAACCTGAGGGAAACTAAACTGGGCGGAGATGTGTCTACCGAGAGATGTGAGTTGCGCATTATGCGCCTTTTTGTCGCGAGCCGCGGTGCCTGTGGCGGTGACATAGGCCGCGTTGAGGGCGGCGAGTTCGGCCTCGAGCTTGGCGATGCGGTCGTGGAGCTCTTTCTTCTCGCGGATGGTGGCATTAGTGAGGTCTAAGGGGACTCAGTGAGGTGAGTATGTGTAGAAGAGGGGATGACATACTGCGAAGATGCGAGATTGCGTCCTCCCTAGGCGAATTTGAAGAAATTTGGTAAGCGCAAGAAGAGAAGGCGGTGCAGGGGTGGCGGGGACTGACCAGAGGTGTTCGGTAGTGACGTCCATGCGTGCAGGGGGGACGGGCGATTACAAGAATATGTAGGAATGGACTAAGGAAGGAGTGTGCAGGGGATGGAGACGGGAGGGGAAGAGCGGAGAGGGCGAAGTACTTATAACCGCCGAAGCATGATGCCTCCTCCTGCCAGCAGCGCTGCGGGGATGAGCAGATTAGATGCCTAGAACTGCTTCTCTTCCGGATACGCGTATTAGGGAAGTCGTAAATTTGGGCGATAACCTTGTCAGCTTCTCGGCTCCCACGCGCAGAGCCATGGATCTGTTGTACATGATCCCTTCCGCCCTTCCTGTACACGCGGCCGTCAGCTCGTCGCCCTCCCCCTCCACCGCGCCCTCCCCGCTCGTCTGGGCCCCGTTCATCTCCCGGGGCCGCGAGCCGTCTGCCGCGAGCAGGGGCGAGGGGGTGCCTCGCGCCGCGCCGCCAGGGCCCCCTCGCCGCACGCGGCCCAGCGGCGGCCCTCGCAGACGCCCGTGTGCTGCACACATCTCGGCGGAGCCACCTCGCTACGCGGCTCGCGCATGTATGGCGCGAGGGCGAACGGGTGTGGTCCTCTGCGGCACGACTCCCGCCCCTGCCGCAGCAGCACACATTCATGGAAGATATGTGGCCACGAGGGAGCGAAAAATACGGGCGAGCGTCCTGGCAGGACCACACGCGTATGCGGACCGAACCTCTCGACGACGCAGCCCGAGTCAGCCTGGCCACCGGCTCGGCGGTCCTTTCCTGGAGATTCGGCGGTCCGTCACGTCGTGCCGTCTGAATGGGGAGGCTCGACGCTCGTCCTCTACCGCGGCAAGTCTTGCAAAGGCTAGCGTGATCCAGGGGAGTGGAGAACGCTGTCGTAGGTGTACGTAACCGGGCGCGGCCTCCTGTCTTCTGGCCCCGTCCGCGGGGCGTCTGACGCACACGGAGATTACACCGGGGCGCTGCAGGACCACAATTGACTGCCTCGTTGTCCTTGGGACACATTGCCTGATGGCACCGAGTGGACTATGGTCCGTGCACGGGGAAACAGGGGAGAAAACGGCCCAGGACGCACCGACGGTCACAGAACTGCATCGCTCGGCACGCGAAACGAAGGGACGGGCGTACTTCCGTCGGGGAACGCATCATATCTCCGCTCTTCGAGAATGACCGCCCTGACTCGTCCTGCTATGCTCCGACATGCGGCAGCCAAGAAAACCCAACGACCGACTCCCACCGAGCTGTGTATGCGCGGTACTAGGGCACAAGAAGGAGTAATGTCGGACGACAATCTCTCTGTTCCCAAGCAAAACCCAGCGGAGAACAAGGTCGGCGGTACTGTAACAATGCCATACGTCAGCCCGTGCAGGCAAAAGCTAATGCGGATAGATAGATGAGGATCACGACAGGTGATTGGCACCATAACGGACTTGGATGCACGCAAGAACAGCCATTTGGCACCGTGTGCATAACAGGGAACCGCGGGGAAGTTGCTTCACATTGCACAGACCGGGGTGTGCTTCTCAGACTGGCAGATCTTTGCGAGACGCACCCGCGGCACTTGTTAAGGGTCGCTGCGCCAAAACTCAGCGATGATTGCTGATGAACATCCAGGCACGAATGGGTCCGGGACCCACCAGTGACGTAGAAAACTCGGTTGCGCTCGAGTGCAGAGCGGCCGCTGGATACAAGGCGTTTGGGGCTCTTCGATCTGGGCTGGGCGGTTACCACATACTGCGCGAAGGCGGAAAGAGCGCGGATAGCGGGTTGTGCGAACCAGCCCTGTCAGATGGGCGGGAACAGTCACGAACGTCGGGGGAGGTGCTGGGAAAGCGTGCTCACCGGGCTTGCTCAGGTGATGCGCCCTCTGTAGACGCCCGCCTTCGTGGCGTTGGTATGTCCAGTCTCGGCCAAATATGCACCGGACTCGTATTTCATCCTGTTCACATCCACCGCTACTGCGAATTTCTTCCCCCTTCTCAACCATTTTTCTGTTACCCGCAATGTGTGGAGACCCAGAAAATGTTTCAAACCGGCCTTATCTTGTAGCGCGCGCTTTCCTCCTCCGGTGGTAACCCCGGAAGTTGGAATGTTGGCTTCCAACCTCTTCTTGAGCCCTCGCATTGGTACGTCCGCGCCTCCATCGTGTCGTATTCATTTGGTATCGATGCCTGACCTGTGCCGCAACAAGCCGATGTAGTGCAAGGAACCATTATCGCAGATGTTCTCTCTGGCCACAGCACATGCCGGCGAGCGGAACCACATCCGAACCTCTGTGTACCCCATTGATAGGCGGATGGCCGACGGCGACGTCATAGAGACCCGAAACGCACACCACACCTCCACTTTCTCCCTCACAAGGCGCGTGGACCACCCCTTCAGTATGCCGAAGCGGACTAGCCACACATGCCGGGCAAGCCGTATTCCTTTCGCCCCACAGAGGTGCGCGCACGATTTGTTCTCGCATCCCTTGGCGCGTGGCTGACCCGTCCATACGTAGGAAAGTCACCCCGAAACATCTTTCGTGCCGGACCCGTGTGGAGCCACGAGACGCAGCCGGGTCTGGCAGACGTTACGACAACGAGAACCTCGCCATAGCCGCGTGACAGGGTGAGGCTGTCGGCACCTCCAACGACTCTCGCGGCGCGGGCGCCCGCGTCACTAGCACGAATTAGAAGCCGCCGATGGAGAGAATGCGTGAGAGGCGCATATATAGGGCGCACCAGAAGCGAAGTAGCCTCAATCGACCGGGCACCCCCTCTCCCGCCGTTTCTCTTTGATATCACCATGTCCCGGCCATCGACTTCTCCCCGTACCTCCGAGGCCGACATCCCGAACAAACCGGAGGATGGACACGCGAACGCCAGCCAGCATTCGCCCGAGTTCGAGGCGGAGGTCGCAGCTGCCGCACCTCGACTGAGTGGTGCAGCACTTACTGCGGCAATTGCGTTTGTGGCGGGCACGGGGTTCACTCTGTTCGGGTGCGTTCGCGGTCTGTTCGTCAGGAAGGTCGCCACCGGAAGAGTCACACCAATCTCCGGACAGCTATGACCAGGGGGTCATGTCAGCGCTACTCACCGCGAAGCAGGTCAGTGGTCATTTGACTTCAGCCATTGAGTTCATGAACTGATGTGCCCACTTTTGTCGAATTTTCCAGTTCGAGAACGTTTTCCCCCAAGTCGTGGTGGACAACGCGCACCCAAACCATGCTACCCTCCAGAGTTTCGTCGTGGCCATTTATGTGAGCACGTACCAGCTAATCTCCCTGACATCCTGAGCTCAACGTCATCTTGTAAAGGAAATTGGCTGCTTGATCGGGGCTCTGTCGAATCTCTGGATTGGCGATCTCCTTGGGCGACGCAAGACAATCATTCTGGGTGGCGTTATCATGATTATTGGAGCTATCCTTCAGACGACGTCATTCAGTTACGCCCAACTGGTGGTGGCACGCATCATCACGGGTTTAGGAAACGGCTTAAATGTGAAGTGGTCTTTACACGTGCCAGTGCAGGTGGCCTGATCCCTCCACTGTCACGTTTAGACGTCGACTGTGCCTTCATACCACGCAGAATGCTCCCCCGCCGCTCGTAGAGGTAGCCTCATCATGATTGAAGGCAGCTTGATCACGTTCGGTATCATGATATCGTAAGTCTGGGCCAACTTGCCACATTATTAGCGAAGATTCTCATGTTGTTGCCAACAGATATGTCCGTAAAATATGTGTTCTTATATCCTATATGACACTGATTGGCGTTCTTCATGACACGTCTGTAGTGGATAGATTTCGCATTGTAAGCGCTCTCGATTAATAATGCATGTTCTCTCGTTTTGACACTGGTTTCCACACAGCTTCTGGATCAGCGGCAGCTCAGCGCAATGGCGTGTGCCCATCGCGCTTCAGATATTCTTCGCCGTAGTTATGATTGTGGGCATTGAATTCGTGAGCCCTGCCATGCCGTGTTCGCGTTCAACGAGGCTGACCAGACTTCGCCGCAGTTGCCGGAGTCCCCACGGTGGCTCGCTAAGCACGGACGGAACGCGGAGGCCCTCGCGGTTATCTCCGCGCTGGACGGAAAACCTTATACAGATGCAGAAGTTCAACAAACCTACTGGGGCATCCGTGAGGCCATCGCGGCGGAAGCGCACCTCGGTGAAGACAGCTCCCCCCTACGGGATGTATTCAGCGGAGGCCGAACGCAGAACTTCCGCCGGGCGTTTCTGGGAGTGGTCATCCAGTGCTTCCAACAGATCACCGGCATTAACCTCATCACTTACTACGCTGTGGGTGCCCTCCGCGCCGCCTCCGCGTTCTCGCTTAACCAACTCTGTTTGTGTTTCGTTCGCTAGACCGTTCTGTTCGAACGGCTGGGTATAGATGACGTTAAGTCCCGAATTATCGCAGCAGCGAATGGGACGGAGTATTTTTTGGCGTCACTCATTGCCATCGCGCTCATCGACCGCGTGGGGCGACGACCGCTTATGCTTTTCGGCGCCATCGGGCAGATGGTGACGATGATACTCCTTGCGGTACTCGGTAGCATCGACACGTCTACCACGCAGATCGTCTCAGCTGTGCTCTTGTTCGTGTTCAATTCGTTCTTCGCTGTGGGTTGGCTTGGCATGACATGGCTTTATGTGAGTCGGCGTGGAGACTGTTCGATGCGGTGCTGACGAGATCTTATTTCGAATAGCCCGCCGAAATTGTCGGCTTACGGATCCGTGCGCCCGCGAACGCGTTCAGTACGGCATCGAACTGGACATTCAACTTTGTGGTCGTCATGGTCACGGGACCCTCGTTCAACAATATCAGTTGGGGAACATACATTGGTGAGCACGAAACTGGTTTGAGACATGGCCTTCTCTTCACGTGTGCAACCACAGTGTTCGCATCTTTGAACGCGCTCATCATCCCCGTTGTATATTTCTTCTTCCCTGAGACAGCGGGTCGTTCGCTCGAAGGTATGTATCATCTCTATTGCGACACAACGGGCGGTTTTGCTGAACTCTTCGCCTAGATATGGATGTTGTGTTCGCCGTCGCGTACAACGAGGGCGTCTCCCCCGTAGGAGTTTCTCTCCGGAAAGACATTCCCCTTGCGGGCACCGCAGAAGCGGACGAGATCCTGGGCATCACCGCCCGCGAAGGCTCACTCCGGGAGGAGTCTGCGCCGAAGGCTTCTCAGTAAATTTGTATCATGCAGAAGTAGATAAAATACTTTGTATTTTAGCGTTACAAAATGTCTATGACTATTCACGACTCTCGTACAAATCTCTGGTCAAGCCAGAGTGTGTTAAATCTGTAAGAGCCTCCAGCCAGAGACGTGTAATCGGAGATTGAAAGTGCGAACAACTGGATTAAGCGCCGGATAACATGAGCGCCAGTCGCGTAGATAGCGGTAGGCGCGCGTGTTCGACTTGGCCGACCGTCGTGTGTGGGCTTGTCTCATCCCTTTGCTCTGCTCCAGCTCGCCATGGCTGATCTCTACACGGCTCTTCGCGTCTCGCCCAAAAAGAAGCGTACTCTCCCAACGTCTGACGACGAGGATGTGCTCACGCCCAAGCGTCTCCGGCGTAATAGCATAGTGTACGTGCATGTCCCTTCGAGCTACCCTGATGTGTCCTCTAATTCTCGACCACCTGGCCTTGCAGCCCTCCGACGCCTTCCACGGTCACACGCCGCAAGACGAACAAGGATGCCGATCTAGACAGCCTTCCAGAGCACATTGCACGACTGCACAAGATCCAGACGTCGCTCCAGCACGCCCTCTCCCATGCCCTCGCAACATGTGCTGTGTCCCCGTCCGAGGACACAGGTGTCGTTCGAAACGTGTTGAATCACATGTCCCTTGGCGCATACACGGGATTGACGACCAAGATCGACGTCGACGACCTCAAGCGGTTATGCTGGTTGTGGGAGTGGGATGGGAAGCCTTTAGCCACGAAGACAGGCCCCGGCGAGGCCAAGGCCAAGGCGAAGCAAGAGGTTGATGACGAGGAAGACAACCCGTTCTTGGACGACGCGAAGCCTGTTGCTGAGGCACCGCCGAAGGACTGGACTCGGGGTGGGATGGGGTTTGTGGTCAGCCAGACCACTCATCACCAAAAGTCCGCGGCAACACGGTTATCGGTGTACGGTCTTGGAATCGAAGTTGAGATGGACATAGACAAGGACATGAAAGGCGGTATGGCTGCTGTTGCCCGCTGGACTGCTGGAAGCGAGACCAGGCGAAAAGATATCCTGGTGAAACTCCAGAAGTGGGCCAAGGTAAGATTTCTGGGTCAAACGTGACGCGACCGAGGTTAACCATTCCCCTGTAGCTACACGAAAAAGATCAGCCGGTCCCTCACATTCCGATGGCGGACTTGCCTGCCCTTCCTTCGGTGGCGAAGCCCTCCAACTTGACCCGCCTGCTCGCTTCCTCGTCACCCAAGTCTCCGTCCGCATCTTCTATCCTCGCTGCACCCCAGCCCCCAGGCTCCCCCACGCGTGCTTCTAGGTCGTCCTCGAAGTCTCCAACGAAGAAGCTTCGCGAGTTCGCCGTGCCGTTCCCTGTCACACCCTCTAGCCGCCTAGGGACCCCGTCCACCAACCGTATTCTCAAGACGCCTTCCACAAACCGTATCTTATTCCCTCAGACTCCTTCTTCACGTCATTCGCGCACCGACGATCCTCGTACTCCTACGAGCGCGCGCACCCCATCTCTATCCGGACGGGAAACACCCACCGCATCCGATGATTCAGTGCCCTCTACTCCGACACACCAACGCGGACCAGATGCTGCGACTGTCCCACAAACACCCACGAGCTCACGCAGACAGGCGCTGTACGAGCGCGTGCGGCAACGTTCCCTTCAGAACACGCCTACCAAGGCAAACCCTACTGGCATGAGCATGTCCAAAGATCAGCTGCTGAAGTTCAGCCAGGAGGAGATGCGCCGGCGCTGTCTCCTCGGCCGCCTCTCTGGCGTCGCTGAGAGCGTGTGGATGTACGTACCCTGTTTCACCCCATCCCCGGTCCGCTCCTCGTGCCCTGTACGCGCCGCGTCCTGATCGGGGCTCGTATCTTCACAGGTTCTTTTCCAATCCTGCCGGTTCGGCGACCGCCACTCCAGGGTCCCGCAAGCGGCGGGCCATGCCAGCGTCCGAGGTCGCTGCGGCGATCATCAAGTCGTCCCCCGTGCCGCTCTCGCTCGCAGAGGCCCACGAATCGCTCACGATGCTCGCGAAGCTCTGTCCGTTCTTCCTCCGCCGGATGGATGTGTCGGGCGAGGAGTGGCTCGAGATGCCTGCGGCGTCGATGGACGCCGAAGGCGGCGACGCGGGAGCGAGCCCGACCAAGGCGGGGACGATCGAGCCCGGTTCAGTGCCTAGTAGCCCTAGCAAGCTGAAGGGCAGGGATGAGAGCGCGTCCGAGGTCCATACCCGCAGCCCCAGGAGAGTGAAGCGGGATTATGGGGGGTTGCGCGAGGTGCGCGAGCGCATCCGCAAGGAATTGGAGGCGTCAGACTGAGGGTCGCCGCTGATCTGACATTGCTATCCGTGCTTTATTGCTTTATTGCTGTTGTACTTGAGAGCGGCTACGCTCCAACAGTGCTTGCTTTGTCTCTTTTGAACGAACTCGATGATGTCACGACCGATTTCATGTTTATCTAGATGTGTATATGTAGTTATCGTAATGTACATACATCCCCCTCAAACAACTTCTGAGCATACAACGCGCGAAATGAAGCAAAAGAGAACAGATCTCCAGGGTATACAACTGGGGACTACAACGAGCCATACTTCTCCCTAGCCTCCTTCTCAAACTTAACGCAGTCCACGACCACGCCCTCCGTCCGGCTCTTCTCTGCCGCGAAGACGGCGAGGTGGCTCCTGAGCACGTCCGTTACGTCCGTGCCGAGCAGCTCCTGCTGCCCGGTGCGGACGGCGTCGACGAAGGTGCTGATCAGGCCAAGGTCGCCCCCGCCGTGTCCACCACCCTCGTCCTTCGGCACGTGGTGCGTGGTCTTGCGGGTACGGAAGTTGGTGACGGTGAACGTGTTCATGTCGCCGACGAGCTCGCCGTACGCGAAGTGCAGGCGCGTCTGGCGCTCGCAGATGAGCTCCGTGTGCGCGACCATCGTGAAGGACGCAGTCGCGCCGTTCGAGAACTCGAAGTTGACGACCTGCGGCAGGAGCAGGGGCAGAAGGCGGCGGCCGACGCGGTCAGAACACGGCGAGATCTGCGGGGGACAGGGGGGACACGCGCGCACCTGGTTGTCGCAGACGTCATTGTCGCACTCGTATACGCACCGCCCGTACGGGCCGGTCTGCAGCGCGGCGGTGACGCTCTCGACGTCGGGCACGCCCTCGACGATGACCGACGCTGGCCAGCCGGTGTTACCTCGGACCACGGGGTCGGCGTACACTGCGCAAGGAGCGGGCGTTAGCCAGGGTTCCACCCAGAGATAAGTGGGGCAAGCGTCCGCGGGCCCGACCGGGGGTCGGGCCGCGCGCGCGCACCTTTCTTCGCGCTGTACGCGCAGTCGCGCTCGTGTGCACAGTCGAGGCAGCGCGTCGCGGCGCCTGCCTTTGGCGGCTTCCTGTCCTTGCGGAAGTGCTGCAGGGAGCCAAAGGACGAGACCCGGGTCGGGCTGCCGGGCGCGAGCCAGTGACAGAGGATGTCGACATCGCTGCGGGCCACGGCGGTGCGTGGGGCAGGCGCGTGGCACATAGGGGCGTCAGCGTTCGAGGGTCGCCGCGAGGCGCGGGCGCGCGGGGCGAGAGAGGGGAGATGAGACGCACTGGCAGCTCTTGGTCATGAGCGAGAAGCAGCTGTCCGCCTCGCGGGCCCAGTTTCCGCGGACGTAGGAGTGCGCGAAGTGGTAGTAGCCCACAGGCTCGATGTGCACCGCGTTGATGAGCGGACCCAGCTCGCCGGAGCGGACGACTTCGGTGACGGCCCTGCTGTACGGCGAGTATCTCAGGACTGGGAACGAAGCGGGGAGATTAGTGCCCGGAACTTGGCTGTGCCACCTGCGTGCTTGCTGGTGGACGCACCGTGGCCCATTCCGAAGATGATACCCGCCTTCTTGACGGCGGCCTCTATCTTAACGCAGTCCTCAAGGGACGTAGCCATGGGCTTCTCACACAGGATGTGGTATCCCTGTGCGGCGAAGGCGAGGGTGACCTCAAGATGCATCTTGTCCTGGACGGCGATAATGACAGCATCTGCGAGACGTTTTCCGATGGCCTGGAGGGTGTCTGCAGAAGCCTTGAGTAGATCCTGCCAGGTGTCGAAGACGAGGGTCTGATCGAGCGAATGTGCCTCGGCGACGATCTTCTGCGTAAGGCTGCGCGGTTCCGCAATAGCGACGATTTTGCATTTCGTGGGCTCCTGCAGCGCGTAGGCGGCGTATCCCTGTGGAGAAGCGTCGATCGGGTGTTGCGTAAGGATTCATCGGGGGATAGTTGGCGAGGGCGGGAGAGCGGGACGCACCCGGCCACGCTGCCCACAGCCTATGATGGCGAGCTTGAGGGGCTCATCGCTGGGAGGAAAGCTACCGAAACTGTGAGGCATGGCGTGTCGCGACGAGGAATTCGACAAGGTGCCGGGGAGCCTGATAGAGCGACGCCATGCGCTTTTAGCAGCCTCGGCGAGTGGGACAGGCATCACGGTCCGATGACTGCAAATAGGTTTTGCTATTGAGTGTTGTCGGCGAGCCTGGGCGGGAACGCTGCGCCGCACGCAGACCACGCCCCCAACGTCAGATAGAGCGGGGCAGCTGACGGCAAAGAATGAGACGGGACCTACGCAAGGTTTGCCGAACCAAGACGGCACAGGAATGGGGAGAACGAGTCCCTGATCGCACTCTCGCGACCAACCAGCGCACCGCGATTGCGCACCGTGCGTCGGCTCGTCTCGGCCCCCCGACTATAACTTTACCAATCATGCGTTGATACGAGCCCATGCCTCACAAAACTCGCAAAGATAAAGCTCGGCCAGATAGAGTTGGCCTCCGTGAGGTCTGCACGGGCCGTGCGGGGAGCCTTCAGTACCAAGGTGCATTAGACGGCGAGCGCGGCACGCCTGCAAACGGACCCGTCTTTGAAGTCGCACTGACGAATGTTTTACGCCTGTCGATGTGTGTGATCACGTGCGCATTGAGGCTCCCAGCGCCTACGTGAGGCCCGGTGCCTCGAAGACAGCGCTGGTCACTGAGGCGCATGCCTCGTCTCATTCCTCGACTCCTCCGTAACCTTCAACTTGCGCGCGCGCGGGGCCCGCGACTGCCGAAACAAAGGCCCCTGACCCCGCCAGCTAAAAAATACTCGTATACGCGTCCTGAAGATGTTGACATCACATACCGCGGTCACGACCGGTCGATACTTCTGGATCGTACCGTCCTCCGTAACGTTTACCGACATGCTCGTTTTCGACGACGAAAGGAGAAGGCTGAGAGCGGACGGAGTGCAAGGGCTATGACAAAGGAGGAGAGGTCATTCTACGCTAACCCTTATTGTAAGTCCATCTTTTCTGCGGGCTTCACCTGGATATTCATGTGGATGAAAGTGAGGATTCTGGCAAGTCCCATACGAAGGTGTTTTGAGTCGGGGTGGGCGCTACCACGAGGTCCGTATGAGCACACGCATTCACCTATCGTTGTGCTGAACGCAGTTGTCAAGATTTAATGATCCGGTTAGCGTCAGTGTTGGTTCCAGGAGACCAGCCAAGATCTGTATTCCTTCCAGTTGGGATTGAGCATCCCGCATTCCGACCATTCAAGGGAGGCCAGTCACATTATGTACTTTGCTGGAAGCCTGTTGTCGACGCACTACAGGACTCAGGTGGGCCTGGTACCGCTTGCCGCGCGTTCGCGTTGATCTTTATGCTTGTCATAGGAACCTATAGGCGATGGAAGCCCGAAAACATACGAAAGCACTCGATGCACCCACTGGTCGTGCAACAAATCGGACATGCGCTACGGCTCCGTGTCATACAGGAGCTCCAGATTCTTGCGCGACAACTACGCAGGAGACTGCGACCCCGTACTCCACCAGTCCTGAGGAGGCTCACTCGCGCAGAATGGGACGCGATTAGGTCCTCCGGGACTATCCCCTTCCAGAACGCGGTCGCTGTTCTAGTTATACCTCCCGTGAACAGAAATCCGGACACCAAACAGCGTCCAGAGCCTAATTACACGTCAATACCTCACATAGAAGACCTGCAACCTGCCCCAAAGACGTTCCGAGAGACCCATCCGTCGTCTGTATTATGCCCCGCATCTGAAGGCACCGGGTGGTCGCTTGTAGATGGTTCAAAACTCCTTCCGCCGGTCCAAGCTCCACTTTACCATGGTGCCACTCTCTTCCCTTCCCCAACACAAAGGGCTGCGTTACATGCCGCTGTACTCCAGGTACTGGGAGCAGAACATGAAGCTCGACACCGAGTTCGTGCCCAGAAGATCGTGAGCGCGGGGCAGGATCAAGGGGGACGTAGAGGCAGTCACGCAGTACTCATTTGCTCGGACGAGACAACACTCTTAAGGGGCGACACGGTCCCACTGGCTGTCGCACTGTGGAGGTTACGGATGTGGGAGACTGCAGCCACGGACGACTCATCTTCATAAACGGGATATCACATACCTTCGCACACCTCAGCCCACTGTTTACAATACTCCCACTCGATAGAGATCCTACCAGTACAATATCAATTGCTCGGGATAATCGTCCACTCGTACATTGTACACCTGCGTGTCCTATGCGTCGACTGCCATCGCCACCGCCTCTACGCTCTTCTTCACATCCGTCCCCAAGACCTCCTTACCCTGCCAGAACTTCGGGAGCTGGTCTCCGGGCACGAACAATCGCTCGACCTTGTCCTCGGTGATTACGCACATACGAATGACGCCTCCCGACGAACCATCACGGGACATTGCGAGCGAAAGTGCTATAGCGCGGACGTACGCGGTCAGCAGCAGCACGACGGAGGCACGACAACCAAGGGATCGACGATACGCACTGTTCTTCACGAACTCAACCGTCTGGTCGCGATCCCAGCCTTCCTGGTATGTCGCGTCGCAGTAGCCGTACACATACGTCGAGCCTGAGCCGCCGATCGCCCACGGTTGCCGGAAGAGGCCTCCGCCGAGGGGGATGTTGTACACGCTGGGGCCGACCTCCTTGTCCCAGCCAGCGACGATAATTCCTGCGGATAGCGCGTCCTTGTTGTCGTAGCAGAGCTTCTGGAACATTGTTGCTGCTGTGTGCACTGGCGGGGGCGCGCCGCTCATTTGTCTGTGTGAGGGAGGAGTATCAGTATAAGAAGACATCCGTGCTTGGTGCGAGGTGGGACGTACGTGTGGATCTGGAGGTAATAGTGCACAATATCTGCGATTGCTTGAGTGTCTGCGGCCGAGCCTGACCGACAGCAGTAGATACGGTCGTGCACATGCGTCAGCTTGTCCGTTACACGGTTCGCCTGAGCAATACATTGTTGAGCAAATGCACCGAAGGATTGTAAAAGGGGATCATCGCACAATGTAGCTGCCTGTAGTTGTTCGACTGTCTGCGCCGACAACAACACCACCTTTGAACTGGACGGCCATGATCGAGGTCTGAATTTGGGGAAGTAGATTAACATGGGATTCCCTGCGAACGCAATTGGCGTGAGGCTTACACCGAGGTTAACCTCGCCAGACTTCAGGCGGGCGATATCAATAGTTTCCATGATTGTAGAGGTGGGGCGTTAAAAGGGAGGTGGGGAATGGGACGCGAAGAAGAATGAGTAGAGGAGGAGGAGCGGCGAGCGCGGGCTTCAGGAAGTCGTTGTGGCTGAAGGGGTGACGCGTCGACGCGCGTCGTGGGCGCTTCACTGTACACACCTCCTCTCCCCTCCGAACTTCCTGCTTTCTGTATACTTCCCTCTGCCTGTGCCCCCAAAACACCCACGATGGCGCCCCCACAATTGATGCAGCTGGCCCAGCAGGCAAAACAAGCATTCGTGGCCGGGAACCTACAACAGACTGGTCAACTCCTGGCAAAGCTGAAGGTGTGCCTCTCTTCGATCAGGTTAATTAGAGCATATAACTCATGTCCTCAATGGATGCGCTAGATTGCCCTCACTGAGGCTGGGCTGCTAGTTCCAATGGGAAACCCGAATCCCCAAGACCTGGTTCTTGCTCGTGAGTCTTATGCATGATCCCGATTAAAGCGGGGTAACCAACCGACTACCTCCCGCCACAGGTGACATTCTCGAAGTGGGCGCATTCTGGAGTATCCGCGCGAAAGACATCCCCTCCTTTGACCGGTACTTCTCCCAACTCCAAACATTCTATAATGACTACAGGTACGTCCTCCGTTCAATACGCCCCCGTATATGCGCACTAACTTCATCCTGAACGCGTCCGAAGCTCCGTCCTCCCCCCATCTCAACGCGAATACCCCCTGCGCGGCTTGAACCTCATCCGCTTGCTCACGCAGAACCGCATCGCCGATTTCCACACCACGCTCGAATCTCTACCTCTCCCCGCCGACTCGCGCACGTCAAACCCGTTCATCGCGCACCCAATCAACCTCGAGCAGTGGCTCATGGAGGGCAGCTACAGCAAGGTGTGGAACGCGCGAGAAGAGGCACCTGCGGAGGAGTACAAATTCTTCGTAGACAGCTTGATGGGCACCATTCGGTACGTGCGGTCAGGTGTCGGCGTACGAGTTATCCCTAATTACAGTTTCTCATCTACCGTGCCTACAGTAATGAGATTGCTAGCTGCGAGGAGGCAGCATATGACAGCCTTCCTTTGAAGGATGCAGCGACGCTCCTGTTCTTCAAGAGCCAGTCTGAGCTCCTCACTTTCGCTCAGCAGGTACGTGCGATCTAGTTCGTTCTGGGCGGGCGCTGACTACAGCTTGTGTAGCGAGGTTGGCAGGTTGATATCACTGCCGGAAAGATTCACTTCGCAAAGAAGACCGAGGAGAAGGTGGAGATTCCAAAGGAGAGACTTATTTCAGCGAATCTGCAGTATGCGCGCGAGCTAGAGCAGATTGTGTAATTTAGGACCTCGGACAATACGTACACTCTCTTTGTTGTGTTATTATCAGACGACTGCAGACATGGATGATCAATATTGTCTTGTACATTGGCTGGGGTGCCGTCGTCCGGTTGTGTCCGTATAGATTACATTGGAAGGTCTGCAACTACTCGAAGTTCTCCAATGCCTCCTTCGCCTTCCTCGATGCCTCGTCGAAGAGATCTTTTGGCACCGGTTGGTGGATGCCGTTCGTCTCGTCACCTACCCAGGACATCTCGAGCTCGAAGTCTTTCTCCTTCGCATCGTCATGTACGAGGTAGATACTAGTAGCGGTGAGCAACGTGGTGGCATAGAACGAAATCAATTCTACGTACATCCTGGCCGCTTCCGTCACCGCGTCCCGCATTGTAAGCTCAGAGAACTTAAGCTTCTCTAGCTCAGTCTTTGCGAGTTGGCGGCCCTTGCCCACAGCAGCGCCGCGGTATCCCTGTTCAAAAATGAGAGACCGATCATGTCATCAATGTGAGACACAAACGCACGTATGAGACGCCACTTGGCTCGACCACGAAGAGCGCGGGACCATCCTTGTCAACGGCACCAAGGATTGTACTGCATCCAAACGGCCGGACAGAAGAATACAGGGTGTATGCCTGAACATACAATCCTACACGGTCTACAACGTACTTGAGACTAGTGAGCGAGTTATACAATAAGTCACGCAATGTGGGTACTTACTTGGAGGGTGGGAGGTGCGCGGTACTGCTCTCGGAAGCTAGAAGCCTCATCTCGTGCGCGATTGGAAAGTTGCCTGCCGTCTGCGAGGTAGCCTGCCGATGCCTGACAATTACAGGTTGAGAAAAGAGGAGAGCCGGTTGTAAAAGGAGCGCACCAAGCCGATGTGCTTGTCTACTGTTTGTATCCGCCGATTGGACTCGGGCATGAGCAGCTTAGAATGTACAAGCTTCTCCACAGCTAGGACGACGCCGTCCTTCACGCGGAGACCGATGGCAGTCCTAAACAATCGTGATATATATTCAGTAATATGCGCAAGTCACAGGAGGTTGATACACACCCTGAGTTCTCGACTGCCTTGTTCGCATATTCCACCTATGCATTGGCGTTAGCGAAACCTGCAGTACTCATACGCGTCTTGGATCGCACCTGGAATATACGGCCATCGGGAGAGTAGGTACTTGCTGAGAGATCGTATCCGGTTCCGATGGATGTCATGGCAAGTTGTCGAATGTACGAGGGATGGAGGAAGAAGGAAGAAGTGGCGGAGGGGATTCCGTATAGCAGCGGAGGGCAGGACGCGCAACCCTCGCCATCGACGCGTGCGCGTGAGAATCACCTGCCGCCTTGAGCGAGTCGCGTACTAGCGTCAAATGACCGCGTTCCCCGCGGTGCGCGTCCTCGAACCTGAGAGCCCATCCCAACACCCCCCACTGCTCGTGTCCCGTTCCTGCTATCACCATGGGCTTCGACGAAGACTGGGACGCGCTATTCAACGATCACCCTGTCCTCTCTCTTCCTAAGAGCGTCTCTGGGCCCGCCGGCAAGGGCGAAGCGGCCCTGCACTTGTCTCTGAGTTCCCTTCCAGACTTCGTCGACGCCGATCCCGTAGACGACAAACCTACGCCATCAGGTCGAAGACAAGCTGTTGCGGTTAAGGATGCAGACCTAATCTTCGCGGTTGGTTCTGAAATCCGGATAATGCCTCTTGGCGATTCTAAGACGGCTAGGAGTACGTCTCAAAAAGCCTACAAGGTGCGTGGTGTGGCGCGGACCCCGCGCGGTGCGCTGTTGAACTTAACAGACGTGCGCAGACACTACACACGCCAAACATCCAGTTTGAGATCCACCAAATTGCACTGAACCCCAATGGGAAGCTTCTCGCTGTTGCAGGAGCCTTCCAGGTGGCGGTTGTGGTTCTGCCTCGAACAGGCCTCAATAAGCTTGTTACTACAACAGTTGATTGCAAGTACGTCCTCGACATCTTCCCATTGTCATATTTATTCAAGTACGAGCAGGTCAATACAAGTAGGACAGTACTACCACGCTGCAGATTCCGCAGTACCTGTGGCTAAGGTCGACTGGCACCCTTGGGGTCAGGGCGGTTCGACATTAATGGTAATGACAACAGACGGGAAGCTTAGGTATGTTGGTTCGTTCGTCGCACGTATCACCACCCATCGACTCAGAGCGCAGGGAATACGACATTTCTGTTGATGCCGACGAGCCTCAACAAGTCCTGTCCTTTGTCGTGGAACGACTGTCTCGCGTCACTTATGCGGGCGAAGGACGAGAAGTGGCTTCTTTTACTCTTGGCAAGGGGAGGGCGGATTGGGGTCCTTTGACTATCTACGCCCTCATGAAAGAAGGGGACATCATCGCAATGTGCCCTTACATGCCGCAGAATGCGTGAGTAGAGAAATACTTTCCACCGGACCTGAATGACCCGCTCACGCGTCTATCCCAGTTCAATCCCATCTAATTACTTACATGCGCTGGAGTGCTATGTCTCTGCCAAACAAGAATTCCTTTCCCGCTCCCTCTCATCGTCAACGGAAGATGTTGGTCGAACGAACACGGAAGAACTCTCACTTTTGTACAGCTATCAGCACAAATACGTCAAGGCTCTATTGAAGCAACTACCTCCTGGAACAACCTGGCCGGGGGCTACTCGTTTGGTGCCAATGCATCCGCCTCCCACCTTCAAGTCGTCACGGACACGGCAGGGTCCCTTTTTGCTCCAACCCTCGCCAAGAAACTTGGATGGAAGTGAGGGCGGAGACACTACAGATATTATATACATGTCCTTTGGTGACGACACAGCGGAAGACACCGAGGAAGAGACTGAGCGGCTCGGCCTGTTACTTCTTGCACACCAGGATGGGAAGATAGACGTCTTTTGCGACGTCGAGAAGATCGAGGCACGATGGGACCTGGGTCAGGTATGTTACACCTTGACCTTGTCGCTGCCATGAGAGCCAAATGCTTCCCTTGCAGGGAACCGACAGAGAACTACCAATGCTCGCTACATATGAATCGATTGACCTCGGCATCGTGTCCACTCTCGCAAAAGCAAGCAATTCTGATTCGACGCCCTTGCTGGACCTAATACAGGGAAATCATCCGGTCTTCCATCCCGACCCGATCTATAATGACACTGTATATATCTATCATGCCTTCGGCGTTCATGCACTGTACCTTGGACCTGTGGTAAAAAGTCTAGCAGCTATTTTGCATGAAGACGACGACCACAAAACGGAGAACGGGGACGCAGAACGGGCTCTTATGAGAGCCACGAAAAAGGCACAAGTGCAGCCGGTCCTACTTACCTTTTCTGTCGAACAAAAGTTCGTACACATTTGTGCACTGTGCTATATTCCACTGACCAGTGATCGACTAGATGCTCGACGCCGGTAGTTGGGATCACTGTGCCCAACGACGTCTACCTCACTTACAGCATCTTCACCCTCACGTCCTCTATGCGGATGTCTGTGTTCCCTCTCAATCTCCGTTCAGAAGCATCCTACACCGCCGAGCAGGAGCCACAGCAGCAACCCGAAAAGCCCCTCAACGCCCTCTCCCTCCCGACACTTTCAACGCTTTCCACGTCCGTAGCAGATCCGGCCGCCATCAAAGTCCTCCCCGCACCCGAACCCGCGCCGCCCCCAGAAGAGGAAGAGCCGCCCGCATACGTCTCTCTGCTCGCGGCTTCGCCCTGGAAGATCCCCGACGCGATATCTGTGCGCCCCAACGGGCTGCCCTCGAATCCGCGCCTCTCCCTCCCGCAGCTACCCACGGGCAGCGGCGGGAAAGAGATCGCGCTCACCCCCGACACGCTCCGCTACCTCGGCACGACCGTCGAGCGGCTCTCCGCGCAGATCGACGAGGCGCAGATCGCGCAGCGCGGCACGGAGGCGCGGGCGGCGCTGCAAAGCCAAGAGTTCCAACGGCAGCGCGAAACGTGCTCGCACATGCTTGAGAGCATGCATGAGCTACGGGGCCCACGCCTGCAGGAGGTGAGGGAGCGGCTCGCGAAAGCGCAGGAGGAGCAGCGCGCCCTGCTGGCGCGGACGGAGAGGGTGCTGCAGGGGTTCATGACGCGCGCGAGCCCGGCGGTGAGCGAGAGCGAGGGGAATTGGTTCGAGGAGCTGGGGAGGATGAAGGTGGACATTGTGGGCGCGGGGAAGTACGACGACCGGTCGTTGGCCGCGAAGATCAAGTCGGTGAGTGGGAATCTTCGTGGACTTTCGGCCGTGGGATGCTAATGACGGTGCTTGGTAGCTTCGGCGCGAGGTTGACAGGCTATTGCCTCACATGCAGGAGATGAAGGAGAAGGAGACCGCGCGGCGGAAGAGCCTGGAGGCCAGGAGAGAGTCGCTCGGGTTGTCGCAGGCGTTCGAACTGGGCAAACGATCTACGGAAGAGTATGTGCCCATTACCTTGCTCCGGAGGACTTATCAATTGACTACGATCCCCGCAGACGCACAAAGATGGATACACTGGAGTCTGAGATCCTCAGCCTTGCGCGGAAACTGGACATCACACTCGGACATCCACCATCACGACAGCAGCAGGAGCCAGAGCAGAAGACTGGCGCCTCGGAAGCCAATGGCAATTGATGATTATCGCACGACCGCACTGTTGTATTTCTAGCTCAGCGATGCTTATCACTGGTTACATACTATTACATGGATCCCTAGTGTCGACGACCGTCATCTCGGAGACCTGTTTCGTGGCGGCCAGCATGCAAAGCTTCGCCACCACGAATCCTGGCCTTGCCATGTCCAGATGGTCGAAAAGGTATATACCCCTGCCATCACCGCTATCAGCACCACGACGAAAGTCGCCAAGGCCAACCATGCTGGGACTGGTGCGCCGTTTGACAACCCTTGGAGAGCGTAGGCTAGTGCTGACGCTGTGAATGCGATGATGGACCATACAAGCAGCACTGGGGGGAGACTGAGAATGATAGCGTGCCCGGAAAGCCCGAACAAATTGTTCCGTGCATTATGTAGGTACGTAAACTACAGCGAAGTCAGCCTTCGGCGTAGCAAGATCATAGGCAGGCTGGGCAAACTCACAGAAGACGGCATGTGGGTATTGCGTTGGTGCCGCCAGACAAAGAAAACGCCGATCGTGATACTCCCTAGGGAGGCAAACGCGGAAAGCAGAGCGGCGATGTGGGCTATTGGCCCGATATCGTTGATAGTCAATATGCCGACTGTGGCCCTGCCGGTGCTCTATGGTCAGGAATTAGACATGGCGGAGAAACGGCGATGGCATACGAAAGGAGCACGGTTGACTGCCAAGGTGATTAGATAAAACTTCTCCAAAACTATGAGGACTCACTATTAGGATGAAGTCAGAGTATTCTCTGACGAGCTGACGCGTGTAAGATTCCCAGCTCTCTCGTAAACCAGCAAGATGTCCTCTAAATTCGCTGGCTGTCTTGATGTGAGCGAGATACGTTTGAGGAATACCGAAGCACGGCCCATTGATGACGAGAGCCGAGAAGAATGTAGAAAAGAACGATGATGGCTGGGTAAACTGTGTAGGTTCGTAGAAGAACTTCCTGTAGGCCCTGAGCTCTGTCCACGTAACTTGGCCATATCGCTGTCCCGTTCGATAGCTATCTGGATGATCATTCTAAACCGTTTCCCACAAAGATTCCCTAGCGCAAGAAAGCGAACTCACAAATATCTTTGAGAATCCAACCAACGAGGCATCCAGTAGAAGGCAGGCTCAACTCAAATTCATTGTCTGTTGGATAACCCTAAGAGTAAGCGACAGAACGAAACTACGCCACTTTCATTATACCTTTGAAACGGTTGAGATTTTCGAGGAGTTGCTCGCATTCATCCTTGGAGAAAGGAGCTATATTACGAGAGCCGTAGACAAGATGGTCGTGATAGTACGAACGGAGGGCATCTATAGCCTCCCGTACTCCTCGCGGCTGACACGGTCTGTGTGAAGGGTGATTCATGATATAATTCCAGTAGAGTCTTCGTTGACGGAGCACTGTTCATCGTAGGTAATCAACGCCAGGGAAGCCCTTTTAGACCTTTCTACTCACGGACATCCGGTGATAGAGCCGTCATAGCATGATAAGAGAGCTTTCCGAGGTCGTAGCCCGCAGCACATTGCTGGTGATTGACAAAGAGACAGACAGATGCCCCAACGCCGTAAGTCATGTGCACTTCGGTTTCACTTGAAGGAAATGTATAAGGCTGTCCTGAACAGAAGGCGTTTGCTTTTTCCAGCATGGCAGGAGTGCGAATGTCTTCGTCGACGACTACCCTCGAGTCGTCGTTACGGAAATATATGGACCCACGGGGATGTATATACATCGTCCAGCCCTCGGGTGAATTGGTCTTTAGACAAGATAACGTGGCGTAGGGTTCATGTTCACTATGCCAAACAATGTCATGATGTGTGTGCGCAAGCATCGACCGCCTTTATGACACACCTCCAAGCTGTTGTCTCTGGAACGCAGTCTATGGGTGGGTTCTTGCCCGTGGGGCGTTCACGAGCGGATGTGGTGGACATAGACGTTGAAATGGTGCTGATGCCACATTGAGAGATGAGGGAGGCAGTTCGACGGGCGAAGGAGGGTGTTCGAAAGCCGGGGTGCCAGTCAGCGCATGAGAACAGCGCGCGCTGAGCGCTGCACAGTTGAGCGACATGAGCTGGGCTGGAATGCCGACCATCACTCGCCTCACAGACGTCAGGCAAGGTCGGGCCGCGGGCGCTTCAGCAGACGCGTCTCTCACGTGTATCGCGACTGCCGGCGCTAAGCGCGTCATGCTCAATCGTGCGCGGTCAAGCGCAGGTGGCCACCGCCGTCTTTGCAGGCGACCACGGATGCCTCTTCCTCTACCCCCCGCCACTACCTACACACACTGCACAGGTCATGGATCGGCACATGCAATCCGCCTCGCAGCTGCTTGTCACAGCGTTGACCGCCTTTGACGACCCAGGAGATGGAGAAGGTCCTCCTCCAGGCTCACCCCCGAGAAGTATGTCGAGGCGTTTCTGCTCGCCTACGAGGTGCTGACTTCATGGGTCGTGTTCAGTGAAGTTTGAAGGTCCATGGTTCCTCACACAACTATCACTCTCTGCCATTATTGGATTTGCGTCCTTTTTCATATTCTCCTACTGCCGAACAAGATGGCCGCTGCTCTTCGCCCCTCGCACGAAGCTCAAAGGCACGACTTATCACTTCGTATCACAGACCATTAGCTCATACTCATCTAGGTTTCTCTCCCCATGAGGCGCACGCTCACCAGGCTTTCTTCGGCTGGATACTCCCTACCATCCGAACGTCGGAGTTCACAGTGTTGCAGATAGTGGGTTTGGATGCTGCAGTGGTGAGTGCTCCTTGGGATTATTGCAGGAGAGGTGGGGAACTAACTTTTGATAGCTTTTGAGCTTCTTCAAGATGTCGTTTTGGTTATTCTCCACTTGCTCAGTCCTGGCCGCTGCAATCCTTATGCCCATTAACCTGAAGGTGTGTGGTTATCAGGACCCCTCCTCCCACACCTTTGATCCCGCTCTTCCCTAACTTTCCGCATAGAATAATATCGACATCGGAGACGGACGAGAAGATGCCCCCACCCCCAGCTCTCTGGATGACCCCCAGACGCCGGACCCCAGTGTCCCCTCCTCTACTTGGGACAACTGGTTTGACCTAATCAGCGACGCAAACAGCTATCTGTCACTTCATCTCATCTTCACCTACCTTTTCACCATATTGGCACTACGCGCTATCTACAAGAACTTCAAACGGTTCATACGGTCGCGCCAACTATTCTCGCTTGAACTGGTGCACTCCGTCCCCGCGCGGACAGTGATGGTTACCCACCTACCCCCGCACCTCCAATCCGAGCCTGCTCTGGCGGACTACTTCGAGCAAATGGATCTCAGCGTGGAAAGCGTCAACATTTGCAGGGAGGTTGGCTCCCTGAAGCGCCTCCTGGACGTGCGTACCGAAGCGTTGCTGAAGCTAGAGTCTTCCTGGGTCGATTATCTCGGTAACCCGAGCGTCGTCGCGCCCAACACGTCCATCAGATATCCACTTGTCGACGTTGACGATGCCGCCTCTATCGAAAGCCAACCGGAACAACTCGTCTTGCCCAATCGAAAGAGGCCAACAGTTCGCCCCAGCTGGGTGTCCCGGAAGGTGGACGCGATCGAATTCTTCGAAGACAAGTTCATGGAAGCAGACGAACTCGTCAAGAAGAGACGGAGGACCGGCCGTTTCAAGCCCACCCATGTTGCCTTCGTGACGTTCGAGAAGATGTCCAGTGCGGTACGTCTTCCATTTAGTCTGAAGATACCGCCGGAAAGGCTCAACGGGTTGGATATGTCCTCCAGCAAGTCGCCGCGCAAGCAGTGCACGCATCTCAAGCGATGCAATGCCTGACCTATCTCGCACCCGAGCCACGAGACATCGTCTGGTCAAACATCTCGCACTCTCCAATTAATGCCCTCGTGCGTGAGTGGCTGGTCATGGGCGCGATGGTAGTTCTGCAGTTCTTTTGGTTCATTCCTATCACGGCACTGGCCAGTCTTTTGAGTCCGGAGGAAATTAGGAAGACAATGCCATGGCTTGCAGATCTAATGGACCGAAACGAGCATTTAGGTGCTTTGATGCAGACGTTCTCGTCTCTAGGAATGGTCACATTGAATGCGACTCTGCCGTTCCTTCTTGAAGGTGAGCGAGCCTATTTGTTCGGTTTACTCTAACACTGACCACGATATACAGGCTTGACATACATTCAAGCTTTCCCGGCTAGGAGTTGGATCGAGTACTCGGTGATGAAGAAGTGCGTATGATTCCTGTAAATTTTCCGCTGCATGGCTCACCTTCCTATCCAGGTACTTCCTTTTCTTGCTCATCAACGTCGTTTTCATCTTCCTCGTTGCGAGTACATATTGGCAACTTGTAAGAGACTTGGCGAGTTCGCCTGCCAAAGGCATCGAGAAGCTTGCACAAGCCCTCAATTCCGGAAATGCGAGACATTTCTTTGTGTCATACGTCATCCTACAAGGTCTGTGGGCTATTTTATCTTCGTAACGAGGTTTGGTATAACTAAGAGTCATCCCGTAGGATTTGCGCTTATGCCCCTGCAATTGCTCAACCTTGGTGTTATAATTCCCCGAATTTTCCTCCGTCTCTTGTCTACTCGAACACCGCGCGGTCTGTCTAACATCTCCCTGCGGTTACGATTGGAGCTCACTCGTCATTGGTAGACTTTGCCGAGCTTAACGCTCCTCCCATGATCAACTACGGCGTCGTCTACCCTCAAGCCATCCTCGTTTTTGTCATCACTCTACTCTACAGCGTGATCCAGCCTCTTATTCTCATATTCGGAGCAGTCTACTTCGGCGTTGCATACGTTGTATACAAGTACAAGCTGCTGTTCGGTAAGCTTACACGTCTAACGTTTGTGACCGCGATTAAATTATCGTTTTATAGTCTTCTACAAGCCCTATGAATCACAAGGTCAAGCATGGCCCATTACTTTTGTCCGCCTCATTTGGGGGGTGCTCATCTTTATCGGGTTCATGAGCGGAATGTTCATCGTCAAGAAGTCGTTCATTCTCGCTACCCTCCTCGCACCGCTTTTGGCGGGAACGCTCATGTGGTGGTACTACACGGACAAGCAGTTCCGTCCACTCAGCAAATACGTCAGCCTGAGTTCCGTGCATGAGGTAGAACGTGGCGAGGAGAGTGCCGACGTCGTGCGATTGCGCGCAGGACACCCGGTAACATGGTCACAGAGGTATGTTGAGTTCACTGTACAGTCGACGTGTATGCTAATCGCACTTGACAGTAACCTGAACCGACGTCGTTATGCACAGAATGACGAGACCCTCTATGTCGCACCAGCAGATGAGCGCACAGACTATGTGTGTGATATTACCTCCCTTCTGGGCCTTTAACTAATTCCTCGCAGTCACAACCTCCAATGGCCAACTTCTATAGCGGCGTCTTGAAGTAAGTGTGTGATTTTAACGTGTTAGATCCATCTTATTTACCGCAAATTAGCACGGGGAAACGTCGATATGGCCACCCTGCGCTCACCGGCGTATTACCATTCCCGTGGTTGCCAATCAAGAAGGGCCAGAGCCTGAACAGGCATAGAGACACAGGCGACGACGGAAGTCCTGCTGTGGTCCTTACTTTGCGCAAGAAATACAGCGCGGTGAGACGGCCGCAAAGCCAACAGAGCAACGACTCGGGCGCGAGCGCATCGAGTGAGCCCTCAGGTTCAGGCGCTGCGGCGGGAACCAGCCCCACACAACCGGGCGAACGCGTCGAACCGTCGGACCGCTCCGTGCTGGATCGTAACCCATGGGAAGAGGACCACTCTACCGCGCGCTCCCGACCCCGGCCCCACTCCCAGCGGACGGCCGGGCAAGTGTATCGCCGGCTGAGCTTCGACGCAGCGTCGGGCGTAATAGCGCTGCCAGAGGACGGAAACTGGCTTGGGGAAGACGAGAGCGACTCGGACGACTACGGGGAGATGCAGAACTCGACTATGGTGGATTCGCAGATCAGCGTGGGCGAAGCGAACGCGGGTGCAGCACAAGCCGGATCGCCGAGCAAACGGTATAGCACATACTACCATCATCCGGAGAGGAGGAAGACGTATACCCAAGGGGCTCCATGATAGAGGTGTTAGAATTGTTTCCATTCTATGATGAGTACACGTACGCTTCCTTCCGGACTTCTAGTAACACCTTTGTGACGGTAATCATTCTACTATAATGACGCATACTCCAGTTGTACGACCTCGTTGAGAACCTATTGCTCAAATTAAAGTGCGATTCTATCATAGTTGGCGTGGTTTAAGTGTCCCTCGAGTCCGAACTACTCTAGTGTCAAATTCTTTATAAACAAGCGGCAGGCTCTTGGACCCAGTCACGTGATCAGGAGGCGCGTCCTTGTGTTCACGGTTGTGGCACAAGCAGGTCATACTACTGGATTGTTCTCTTTCTCCTCTCCTCTCCTCCCCTCCACCCTCCCCAACACCATGAGTTTCTTCAATCAGCCCTCTCAGGGGAGCAGCAATCAACCTGCGGGAAGCGCGGCACCGACTACTAGTATCTTTGGACAGCCTGCTGCCCCTGGACAAGCAGGTCAAGCGGGTACGGCTGGGAGCGGATTGTTTGGTAACTCGGCATTCGGCGGTGCGTCATTAGAGTCACTCCATCTGGTACCGGATCCTAATAATTACACAGTAAAGCCTGCGGGTGGTGGGATTTTCGGCGGAGGCAACGCCTCGAGCACACCTGCCACTGGCGGAGGCGCATTTGGCCAAACAAGCGGCGCGTCGTTCGGATCGACTCCATCCGCGCCTGGAGGGTCTGCCTTTAGTGCACTATCCAACAACACGACTCCCGCATCTGGAGGAGGTTTGTTTTCGTTGACAAATCCCACGACAACACCTGCCACCGGTGGAGGCCTGTTTGGTCCCAATGCAGCAAAGCCCCCGGGTAGCACACTTTTCGGCAATCCCGCACCTTCGACTACTCCAGCTCCTGGGACTACAAGTACTACCAGTGCGTTTGGGGGTGGGACCCCCGGCGCAAGCATCTTTGGTACAGCTCCCTCCACTACGCAGAATGCTGGCGCGACGACAGGCGGGTTTGGAACGGGAGGTGGCATCTTTGGCCAAAAGCCCGCCACCCCGACGCTCTCCATGAACGCCGGCACCCCTGCTCCTACAACAGGCAGCAACCCTCTGTTTGGTGGTATGAACAACACGACCGCAGGCACGAGTACCAACCCTCTGTTTGGTGGCGCGAACAACACAACCGCTGGTGCGAGTACTGGCCCTCTGTTCGGCGGGGCGGCCACGACGAACACGGCATCAACGCCTGCAGCGACTGGTACCTCGCTTTTTGGTGCTTCTACTCCTAATCCATTGTTTGGAGGAGCGAAACCCGCAGGACAGGCGGGCGCGACTACCACGCCGGCGGCACCAAGTAGCAATCGTGAGTTCTCAACGGATCGACGTGGAATCTATGCATACTCATATGACTGCCTAGTGTTTGGCTCGACAGCCCCTGCTCCCAGCGCAGGTTCGTCTGCCTTCCATAAATCATATACCGTTCTAGCTTATGTCGTTAGCACCCACACTAGGAACCGGCCTATTCGGTCTCCCGCCCAAACCCGCAGACCCTCAAGGCGCCGCCGCCGCCGGTGCTACACCTACTACGTCGGCTGCTACTACGGGCTCAACAGCTCCAACGGCACCCTCTACTGGTCTCTTCGGAGGAGGCGCCTCGCTTTTCGGTGTCAAACCTCCTACCGGTACGACGGCGCCAGCAACCAAGGATGGCGCCTCGACACCAGCCGCGGCCGCTACTGGTAGCACAGGTACGTGAAAGGCGTCCCAGAGCGGCATCGCACTCCTCATTCTTGAACACACAGGCACGCCTTCTCTCTTTAGTGGCCTTGGCGCATCCAAGCCAGAAGAGAAGAAAGATGCGGCTGCAGGTGGGTGGGCCAAATGGCGTTTCGCTGCCTGTGCTTACTAGCGCCCCCGCAGCACCTGCGCCCGGCATCAGCATTTTCGGAGCTGCTGCTGCTAAGGAAGGCGAGAAGAAAACGGACGCCCCTGCAGCATCCACCGCTCCCGCAGCCGGGACGACCACAGGCACGATCGGCGGGTCGACGTTTGGTCTCCCTGCTGCTAGCACAACAGCCGTCGCTCCCCCATCGATGCTCCGGGGCAAGTCCATCGAAGAGATCGTGAACAGGTGGTCCACCGAGCTCGAAACTCACGTCAAAGAGTTCAACAAGTTCGCGAGCGAAGTCGCTGTATGGGACCGCGCTCTCATTGAGAACGGGAACAACGTGAGGTTACGCGTCGTCATGAACCTGGTCGGCCCCTAACACGTCGTCCCACAGCTCGCTCGTCTCTACGCCACCGTTTTGGCTGCAGAACGGGAGCAATCCGACATCGACCAGTCCCTCGAGCATATCGAACAGCAGCAGAGGGACCTCGGCGCGACGCTCGACGCATACGAGAAGTCGACCGAGGAGATCCTCGGCGGGCAGGGCAGCAGCCTCCGTGCGCTCGACACTGGGCCTGCCGACACTGAGCGTGACAAGAAGTACGTCTGCGTCCATATCTCTTCCCTCACACTCCAAACGCGTGCTGACCCTCCCCCTTTCCTTTTCCCTTTACTCAGCTACAACCTCGCGACGGACCTGCACGGGCACTTGGACGACCTATCGGGCTCGCTGATGCAGATGATCGACTCCGTGAACGCGCTCTCGCTCCCCGCCGGGGGCGCGAGCGCGGGCGGCGCGGAGGGCGCGGAGGACCCGATGGGCCAGATTGCGCAGATCCTCAGCAGCCACCTCGAGAGCCTGCAGTGGATCGACGGCGCGGTGCGCGAGCTCGACGGGAAGGTCACAGAGGTCGAGCGGCGCGTCCAGGCTTCGGGCGAGGGCTCGTACGGGGGCGCCAAGTCGAGGGGCTTCGCGTTGCGGTGAGCGGGACGAGGTGCAGGCGGTTAGGAGGATCCTCACACTCTCCATCCCCGGCGTTCCTTCCGTGCCGTGTAAAATGTATTCTTTTTGTGCACGATCACTGTTATGACACTTACTTGTTTGGATGCACCATGTGGCCGAATTAATGAGGGCAGTCACCGGGGAGCATGCAGACCATATGTTACACGTTGGAAGCATTTGATATTCTCTTGAACTCTCAATTCTCCATCCCAGCACTGGGCGTGAGTCTCACGGCGCTGTCATTGACCTGGCCCCCTTGGACACAGCCTGGACAAAATGTAACGAAGGACCACACGTACGCGCGGCGTTTCGACGTCCACCTGACATGCGCGTCCCATGGTGCGCAGAGCTCATACATGTCGGAACCACAAAGGATCCGACGTGTTGAAGCGCGGCGCCGAACCAAACAGACTAACCCACAGAATACGCGGGACGGGTGCACAATGATAGATGAGGTTACTAGATGGAATAGCCTGAGCGCGCACCATTGGTACACCGTACGAAGATATTACAATGGGTCGTATCCGGCAAGCAACGGGGTAGATTATACTACTTGCCCTCTATGTCTGCGGGTGTATCGTAAGGCGCGGCCGCGGGCGGGACCGTCTATAGGCTCGGTCTGCCCCAGGCCTTTCTGGCGGGCGCAGCAACGGGCCCATCCAACGGGCTGCCGTACTGCGGCCAGTGTTTCGTGTCGAGGGGGGCCCCGCTGGGTCCAGGGGTTCACTAGGCGCGCGGGGTGGGAGCAGAGGGCTCAGCGCGCGAGCGAGCTCTTGGCGCGCATCTGCTCGCCGTAAAACCAGAGGAAGACGGGGAAGGGGATGCCGAGGATGATGGCGAGGCCGGCGAGGAGGGAGTTGCCGCCGCCGAGCCCGAGCTTGTCGTACATCTGCTGGCCGAAGAGCGGGAAGGCGAAGCCGAGCATGGAGCGGAACACGGAGGCGGCGGCGAGCGCGCTCGCGGCGTAGGTGAAGGTGTCGACGAGGTAGAGCTGGATGGGCAGGCTGCGGGCGGGGGAGGCGGAGGGTTAGTGAGGCTGCAGGCGTGGAGTGGAGTGCTGGGGCTTACAAGGTCGTCATCATCCCGAATCCGAAGATGGCCGTGCCGATAATGGGCATGATGTAGTGGATGTGGGCTTGCGCCGACCACCCGTACCAGCTAGAGCGGCGGTCAGTGGTATGTTCTAAAAGTGGAACACTGGTGGAGGAGAGACGTACAAGATGCCGACCGGTACGAACAGGGAGCCAAACATGAGTGCCGGGATGCGGTACTCGGGCTTGCCCTTGCCCCCATTTTTTGCTGCCAGCTGAGACAGGGCTCCGTTAGTGAAACCGGTTTAGACACTGCGCTGAGGGCACATACCGAAGCATATACGCGGTCAGCGAAGTAGGCACCGAAAATAGTTGCGCTCATGAATCCAACGCCGAGGCCAATGTATGCCAGACCGCCGATACCGACGCTGAACCCGTAAATGCCGGTGAAGATCTCTACAATGGCGGTCAGAGAATGTCTTGCTAGGCTACTTGCAACCTACCTGGGAAGACTGCGAACATTAGGTAGTAGATACCTGTGGACCTCCATTAAGCCAATTGTCACTGTATAACACATTGCGATGCTGCTCACCATACATCCTAAGTTCAAGGACAATTAGAAATAGCGGGAGAAGAACACGCAAAACACTCACAGTGCCATGTATGCGCTCAGAAGGAAACAGATGATGCTTCTTGTGAGGAGGATGAACGGGCGGGTCATGTCGACGTAGAGGCGGTGGAGCTTGCCGCCGTGCTCCTCGATGAGGTGGGGGTGCATCTTGGCGGCGGCCTCCGGGTCTTGGGCATGTTTTGCGCGGCGGAGGCGGATGACGGGGTGGTAGGTCTCGCGGAGGAAGGGGATGCCGAGGGCGGCGGCGACGGCGCAGAGGGCACCGATGACGACGAAGATGTACTTGAAGCCAATCGTCTCTGCGATGAAGCCGCCCGCGACGGGGCCGATGACGGGGCCGATGAGCGGCCCGAGAGAGTAAATGGCCATCGCAGACGCCCGCTCCTTCTCCGAGAACAGGTCGCTGATCGTCCCGCCTCCGCACGCGATCGGCGCACTCCCCGCGAACCCGGCTGTGTCTTGCATGAGTATCCTGCGCTCGAACACGCCGCCGCGCACCACGCACCCAGCACACGGAACCCGATCAGGTCTCCCGCCGTCTGCGCGTACGCGCACCCGAAGCTGAACGCCATGAACAGCAGGTTTCCGATGTGCAGCACCTGCAACCCCGCCGCCGTCAGCGTCCCCCGCCTGCAGCCGCGAAACCCGCTGCACGCACCCATGTACGGCCGTAGATCTCCGACATGGGCGCAAGGAACAGCGGCCCAATGGCGAACGTGATCAGGAAGATGCTCAGAGTTGCCGCGACCTCGGTCTCGCTCGTGATCCCGTAGTGCGCCGCGATGTCGGGCAGCGCGGGCGCCATCATCGACGACCCAAGCGGCGTGACGAATGTATAGAGCGACACCTGCAGCAGACACGCGCGCGGGGAGAAGTCGCCGGTCGTCAGCCCCGTCCGAACGATCCACGGAGAGCGCCAGTACTCACTATGCTGACCATGATCCACTTCTTCCCGTTTGTCCAGTTCCTGGGGTTCACCGGGTCATGCGTCCAGTCGTCCTCCGCGTTCTCCAACGCCTCTTCCTGTCCGCCCCGCCGCGCGTTTGTTCAGCCGTCTCGATGCCCAACGCCCCAGAAACACGAGGGGCGCCACCAATGAAAGCCACGCACCTTTTTGTCCTCGGGGAACGCGGACTCGCCCTCTCCGCCGTGCAGCACCCCGTCTTCCTTCTTCACCTCCCCCTCCAGCGCGTCGCCGTCGCCGTCGCCGTCCGCCGCCGCGCCCGCCCGTGGCGGGGGCACGTGCGTCCCGGACGAGACCGTCGACGTCCGCGAGCTCTCCGCGGTGAGCCCCGCGGCGGGGGGCTGGCCAGTGCCTGTGCGCGCGGTGTCCGACATTCAGCAGGTGGGCGCAAGGGAAGGGGCCGGGGCGCGAAAGAGGAGATCCGCGCGCGTGCGCGTGTGTGTGTGGACGCGGGAAAGAAGGACGTGGTGTGGACGACGAAGCGGCTACTATATATCGCCACTCGCGCGGACAGTCATTCGCGATTTGTCGAGGAGGGTTTCGTGCGACCGGATCCTCCTCGGCATCTATCGCCTTGGTGTGGGTCATTCCCCTTCACTCCCCCTCGCACTGCGCCCACCAAGGGCCGTGGGGCCTCGGTGGGGACTAAAATGGTCTTACATCCAGCCCACCATTCGGTGCCTGTGCAGCGGGCCGTGGTTTGAACGTTTTACACCGCTGCTATAGCACTATGAACCTTGTAGCTACTTACCGGGCGCCTATCACCCCTATCGTCAGCCGGTCCTACTGTTATCCGTGGGCCGCGGAACCTTCGACAGACTTCGGGGAGCCGGTGCTGTGCCGTAATAAATGACTCCATGAATCGGTTTTGACTTCCCCTGCATGTCACTTCGACTCCGCCAAGGTTCAAACGTTTCCAGTTCTCCTATCCTCGTGCTCGCCCCGAGTTCTCGGGTGCTCGCCCCATTCAACTTGAAGCAAAACGAGACTATGGAATACCCCGTCAAAAGCTTCGCTGACGCAAAAAAGAAACCCCGCTCGCCCGCCTTTGCCCCGCGGCTTCCTCACACGACGCTGTATCTCCCAGCCGTCGCGGTGGGGTTCCGCATCTCCGCCTGCAGCGCGGCCGCCGACGCCTCCACCAACAACCGCTTGATCTCCCGCACCGCCTGTTCCACCTGTAGTTCAACATCGTGACATTAATAACTGGTCTGCCGATGTGATAGGGTCAAAGCGTATCAAACAACTCACCCTCCACTCCTCGTTTGATTCGATGAGGAGATGCAGCTTCGGCGGCCCTTCGGGCGGTGGCTCCTTTCCAGCCTCGTAGTAAATGCCTGCGCTTGGGGCGTGAGCTAACCAAAAACCAGGACAAATGAATAAATACGGCGCGCCGCTCACCCTTGTTCGTAACCGATGCACCGGTCATATCGATGAGCTGGAAGCACATGATGTAAGCACACCCGCTCCCGAGCGAAGCGCCCCACAAAGCCCGACCGGCAACTCACCTGAACCATCGTCTCCTTGTTCGTGACCCGCCAGCGCGCCTTCTGCGGGTAGTCGTTGATCGGGATGATCGCGTGGAACTCGGTCGCGTCGATCGCGCTCCGCTTGCTCGTCAGCTCCTCGTGCTGGATCTGGCTCTGCGCGACGAGCTTGTGCGCGCGCAGCTGCGCGTTCAGCTTCGCGACCACGCTCAGCGCCTGCTTCGCCGCCGCCGTGTCCTTGCCCGCGCGCTCCGCCGCCTCCTGCGCGAGCCGCAGCGACGTCTGCAGCTTCTCCTCCTCCTTCGCCTGCGCGAGCCGCCGCGCCGCCGCCGCCGCCCCCGCGACGCCCAGCAGGCCCTTGGACGAGTCCGGCGCCGGCCCGCGCTTCACCTCGACCTTGAAGTTCCCGAACGTCATATCGTCCGGTTGCGTCTTCGTCTCGGTCGCCGCCGCGGCTTCCGCTGCGGCCTTCTCCTCCTCCGGCTCGCCGTACGCTTTCCGCTCCGCCTTCTCTTTCGCGTCGCGCTCCTGATCCAATCGGTCGAGACCTTTGCCTCCGAAACCGGATCCAGCGACCTTGGCTTTGCCCGCCTTGACCTTCTCCAAGAATCCTAGAGCGGGGCGGAATCAGTGTGGGTCTCGCCTTCTCACGCAGCAGCTTATACATACCATTCGCGAGGTCTTCGAGATCCTTCGGGACGCTGGCGTTGCTCGCCTTGAGCGCGCGGTAGATGTCGACCGAGTACCGGTCCTGCTCCGGTGTGATGAACGTGACACACGTGCCCTTGTTCCCAGCGCGCCCAGTGCGACCGGCGCGGTGGACGTAGTCCTCCATGTGGTTAGGCGCATCGTAATTGATGACGAGCTTGAGCTGCTTCACGTCCAACCCACGTGCGGCGACGGACGTGGCAATGACGATAGGCACGACACCCGACTTGAAGTCGGCGATAGTCGAGTCTCGGTCTACCTGGTCCTTGCCGCCGTGCAACGACATACAGAGGTAGCCTTTGCGCATGAGCTCTCGCAGGAGGTTGTCTGCAGCCTCCTGACGGTCGACGAAGATGAGCGTGCGGCATTCCGGGTCTTCGTTGTATGTCTGACCGAGGATCTCCAGCAGCCGGTTGAACTTGCTCTCTTCTTCGCGAACCTCGACAATTTGGTCGATTTCTGCAGCGACAACGGACCGACCACCGACAGTGATCTCGAGGGGTTTTCGGAGGATTTTTCGCGCCAGCGAATCCATCTGCCTGGGAAAGGTTGCGGAGAAGAGAACCGTCTGGCGATCAGGCCGAATGTTGTTCACGATCTTCATGACCTGCGGCTCGAAACCCATGTCGAACATGCGGTCTGCCTCGTCCAGTACGAGATATGTTACGCGCTTCAGGTTGGTAACGCGACCCGAATTCGCAGTGAGCAGGTCAATCATGCGTCCTGGCGTGCAGACGATGATTTCCGCACCCTTCTTCATCTCAGCGATCTGGTCTTTGATTGGCGAACCCCCATACGCGCATACAGCCTATAAATATAACATTAGAGAGCGGACATAGTAAGCAAAAGGGTAGCACTCACACGAAGACCCAGGACTCGGAGGAAGGGCTTACACTCCCGGTGGATTTGCACTGCAAGTTCACGTGTTGGAGTCATCACCACTGCAACGGGTCCCTCCATCTGCTCAAGTGGTCTTTGGTCCTTAATGTGTCGAAACATAGGGAGCAAGAACGCGATAGTTTTGCCCGAACCGGTTTTAGCGACACCGATGACATCCCGACCGGACATGATCGCGGGAATAGCTTGTGCCTGAATAGGCGTGGGCGCGACATAGTTGAGTTTCTTGATAACTTCAAGACTAAATGCGCAGTCAGCACCACATGCATCGCCGACAAGTATTGTTACGCACCAACTAGCCGGAAGACCAAAGTGGCTCCACTTGGTGACGGGCCGTGGACAATCAACTCCTCGGATTTTGATACCGTCGAGCTCAAGACGCAAGAGTTCGGCTTCTTCGTCGGTCATCTCGGCGAGATCTGGGGGGGCAGTATAGAATTCCTTTCGGAACGGCTCGTAGGCAATTCGCGAATGGTCGACTGCCGCGAGGTCTTTCTTCTTCGCCTTCTTTGCCGCGAGGGCCAGGATGTCCTCTGGATTGAGATTCGTCGCATCCAGTTCGTCTGGCTCAGGTCCTTCTTCCTCCCCTTCGTCTCCATCGCGTTCATCCAAACGTACACCAAGGCTGCCCGTCACCTTCATCTTCTTCATATCCTCTAAGTTGACTTTCTTGACTTCCTCCTTGACGCCCGACATGAATGCATCCAAGGGGTCAATTTCGTCTTCGTCCTCGTCCATGGTGTCCTGAGTCTTAGCTTGGCCTGCAGCGTCGTCATCGTCGTCGGCCTCCAGGTCACCGATATTGGTTTGACCATCAACCATAGTCATATCGACCTCGGGGAGATCGAGGGTTTGGAGCTTCCGCGTTGTCTCGACAGAGTCGTCCAGGACAGCGGCAGACTTGGATGTCTTCAGAAGTTCTGGTTTCAGAGGGAGCCCTTTGAGACCCAACGTACCCAAAGCAGAACGATTCAGTTGCGACCCCGCAGTGCCGTTGGCTGGGGTCGGCACTGCACAGAGGATCAAGTGGTGTGAAATCACGAAATGTACCAGGAAAACAGACACAACTCACCCGCCGCGGTTTTGCCTGCTAAAGCCATGGCTTTCGCCTTCGCCTCATCCAAAGCCTTGTTCGCATCCCGCTTCTTCTTCCACGCCTCCAATCTGGCCCGTTTCGCTTTCAGCTTCTCATCCTCTACGGGAGGTGTCGAAGGTTTGCTTTCAGGTTCGGGTGGTGGTCGCGGGGGAGAGGCAGGCCTGTCGCGGTCCCGACGTTCTCGAGATCGAGAGCGCCGACGGTCGCGGTCGTCCCTTCTGGTGTCATCGCGGTGGTCGCGGCGCCGCTCGTCCCGATACCTATCGTCACGATATCTGTCGCGGTCCCGGTCGCGTTCTCTGTCGCGGTCCCTCTCCCGTTCTCGGTCCCTCTCCCTGTCGCGTTCCCGGTCTCTGGTTCTGTCTCGATAGCCGTCCCGATCCCGGCCGTCGTCGTACCGTGATCTAGGGGGCCTTTGGGCGTTGCGCCTGGTCGGCGACGGAGACCGCGGTGAAGAGCGGTGAGACGGCCTTACCCTCTTATTCGGCGAGTCTGGCGAATAGGACCGGTCTCTTCTAGCCATCGTCGATGAGGGAAGCGGAAGCAGCTGGTAAAGGAGCGGGAGCTTGGACGCGCAGACTCGTCGACACAGTGCAAGTCGCCGGAGACGCCCGTAGCCTTTGTTTGCGGATGTTGTCTTGCTCAGACTGTGCATGCGCGGCCTGTATCCCCCGACGCTAAGTTACTCTTATATAAGGTCGTCAAAGTGGGTGCAAGCATAACATCTCCCTCTCCCTCTCCTTCCCGTGCCAACAACGAAAACTCCACCATGGTCGCCAACTTGCTTGATGCTTCCGCTCTCATACAGGCGCTTCCATCCACCCTCCCTTTAGGCAAGAAAACCCTCGACACACCTCAGGATGCCATTGCGGCGCTGGTCCACACCGCCCTTACCGCCCTTGGGTTTCGCCTTGTTGGGATCGACGACACCGACTCGATCCACACTTTCGAGAGTAGCATCCTTCCCGAGGCTTGGAATCAACATGGCCCCGGAAACTACACCTTCAGATACAAACATGAGCAGAGCAGCCTCCAGTTTCTTGTGAAGGTAGGGAAACTAGGAAGTCGCACCATTATCGACTCCATCGCACTCGAGGTGAGCACATCCACGGCTCGGCATATGAAGCACCTAATGACACAATTGCAGAGTGACAAAGCTGCGAAGCTAGACATCCCCACCAACGATTTTACTTCTCCATCATTCTTTCCTCACGATCTGTCCGCAACGAGTCCTCCCCCTCTTGTACACGGTTTTATTTCATCCAATCGCATCGACGACTTCGTTGCCCAATTCAAGCTCACCACGGTTCAAAAATTGATACCGGGGTTGCGTAAGGACGGTTACGCTGAGCAGGCGGAGACCGTTGCAGACCGAAGTCAGCCCCGCGCGCCAGAGGAGCCTGCTCCTGCGAGACCTCGTCCTGAGGAACCACCGTACCCACCTCGTGGTGACTTGCCTCACCTACCACCACGTAACCCCCTCGAGATTGGGCGGCGTGATAGAGACCCATTCCCGAACAATCCGTTTGCTCCACCTCCCTTGTTCCCCGACGCCTCTGGAGACGGCATGTTCGTTGGACCTAGTCACCCCATCTTCGGTCCCGGGATGCGCGGTGGAGGACCTGGTGGGATGGGCCCTTGGGGCGGCGACGGTTTCTTGCCTCCTATGGGTGCACCTGCAGGTGCGCGCTTTGACCCTATCGGCCCTGGCGCAGGCCCGCTTGGACCGTTCCCGGGGCGAGGGCGTGGTATGCCTCGAGGTAGAGGCGGTCCCTTTGGGGGTGATCCTGATAACGATGAGCTACCGCCACCAGGCTTTGTGAGTACTTTATTGCATAAGGGGCAAGCTGGCTGCTAATATGACTCGGTAGGGGAACATGTATATGTAGGATTTGGCTGGAATGTGGGTTCTGGAGGGATACTTGTACAAGTGTGGTCGGGATGCCGTTCTTATTGTAGTTGTAGTGATTCATGGAGCAAATGGGCACGGTTCCGCATTGTCCTTACATCCCCGCGTAACTCTTGTATCAGGGAGCTGCGGCCCAGTGCAATGGTCAGACGATGGCAAAAAGGTGAGACAGCCTAAGATGCTCGATGTGGACAAGATACTGGCACCGAAGGGGCGTGACTGTACGTACATGCTAATCACGTCGCCTATATAAGAGAAGCCCGCACATCTCTAGCCTGAACCATACCTGCCCCTCTAACTTCGACAACACTACTGCCCTATACACTACCTCATCTCTATCAATGCCGCCCTCACCAACACGACCCCGGCGGGCTACAAATGGCGAATTACCGTCGTTTCTACGCCGTCCGCCGAAACCCGAGGGCGTAAAGAGCATCCTCGCGAACGCCTCTATAAGCAACCTCTCCCCCGCCGAACTCAACGAACGTTACAAACGCAACCAGCAGCTCCTCTCCGAAACGTAAGCATCCGTGCACCTACGCCACTTCCAACTACTCTCAAATTAACGTTTGCCCGTGCGCACTTGGTACCCTCTCCCCACGCCTACCCCTTGGCAGTTCTACATCAAGTTCCGGATACATCCGCCAACTCGAGGACCAGCAAGTAGCCATCCGGAAACGTCTAAACGAGTTAGGCGTAGAAGGAATTCGCGCGCAGCTCGAACAGACTACCATTGCGGACGTAGAGGAGGGCATGAGCGTCGACCCGACCCTGCCCCCTCCGCCGCCGCCACAAGATGAACCCCGCCTCATAGGGGCGAAACAACGAGCGTTGGAACGGTGGGTAAGTAACTCAATTCACCCTTGCCATGCCCCATGTTTGCTTTTGGCGTTGGAGTTATTAGTGTTAATATGGCTCGGTATATGCTAGGGTCAGAACTCGCATCGAAAGACTGTGCAAGCCGGCGGAATGTCGTATGAAGAAGCGACCCGAATCTTGCAAGAGACATATCAGCGGGAACAGGAGCACAAGCAGAAGGTGTTGGACAGGCGGAGGAGGCGAGGAGAGATCATCGAGGGCGAGCAGCTCACGCATGCAGAGAAGAATGCACGGATGATGGCGTTCTTGTGGGTCGTACCATCTCTTTCGCTGCTGTGTCATGCTAATACCGTCTCAGAACGTATAAGCCAACGGATTCAGACCTCGAAGACGACGGCGACGACGACGATGAGGACGAAGACGAGGATGGAGAAGATGAGGACAGCCGACCCTCGTGGTTTGATGAGGATGATCAGGACGACGGTATTAAGGGTCAGGATATTATCGAGCCAGACTACGATGACCTATCCACTATCATCCGCATCGACGAAGCACGGATTCCCTGGTCCATTCCCCGAGAAGAGTAGACTGCGACAATAGTATGTATCTTATCCGTGATGTAACAATTAATGTGTAGCAGTAGGACATATCCAGATCATAGCCGGATCAGTAGCATACTAGTATGATGTAGTAGGGTGGTATCGCGTGAAGAATTCACTGGATGCCACTGTAGTCAGTTTGATGGTCCAATGCGGTAATTTGGTGAAGTGCATAGCAAAAGTCAAGCCGCGCCTAGGATACTGTGCAGTGGGGCAACATCCTTGTGACCAATATTCCTGGGCTTCGGGAGCGATGCTTCGCAGCAAGGCAACGGACCATCAAACCGATTCAGTTGTACTCAGCGAGCGTGCACTGGACAACTCCTGCCCCTCTGAAGCCAAGATGAGAGGCAGGCTGGGAGAGGTCGTCAGTTATAGCCACGGATTCGACAACTTGATATTTACCGTTGTGGAAGCTGCACAGGCAACTCAGCCGGGCAACAGTTGAATTCTTCACAAATTCTTCCAAACATATTACACCTTAAGAGGTGATGTCAGAGAGGTGGTCGTGCGTATGACTGTCGTTACTCACATTCCGTCCCAATCAAAGAGCTCTCTTCGGGTAGCTTGTATACAAGATATTTGGCAGTCTGGGGAGCCTTGCCCGTGCCACCCTCCAGACAGTTCTTCACATGTGCCTCTTGTACATTAGGTGGACCTAAATCTGACAGTCCAGTGTTGCAGACGGGACACCTAGGATAAGCGAGTCAGCTGCGAAGTCCGAAACGCAAAGGTCTATAACGCACTCGGCCAGATCGCTCAGCTGGGAGCTTGACTGTGCCCGAGTAGGGCTCGGGATATTCAGCCTCCTTTGATCAATGAAGATGCGTTCCAGGGAGTTGGTGCGTGCAGCAGCAAGCCCCGCAGGTACAGCGGCCGTGACTTCCTCGTAACAGCTCAGGCAAACACGCTGCTGGGTTGCCACTGGTGTGGCATCGGGGAACGACGGGTCGTGCACGATATCAGAGGGATCCAAGAGGGCTCTGTAGGCTGAGCAACGATCGCAAAATATGCGTCCGCATCGGCGGCAATGATGCTATGATTCGGGCACTAGTGAGCTTGTGTAACAATTGAACAATAGACTTCTCACTCACCCGTCGATTGAGGAAGGTGAATCGGCGCCGGCACGAGCGGCACTCAGACACAGTCTCATCCCTCTCCCACGTCGCGTGAACTTGGTGAGGTGTTGGCGTCGACCATCGGGGGGTAAGTACTTTCTGAGGAGCTTCGTGGGTGGGTACTCGGAACTCCGGAGCTTGTGAGAGATGCGGCGTCAAGTCGGTCGGGCCACGCGACGACCCGCCCATTCGACCAAAGTAGTCGGTAGTTGTCGAGGGTATTGACGGAGGGCGAGTGCTCTCCAGTGGGGACGCCCCAGGGTAATGGAACTCCTCGTCGTCATCATCGTCATCGAAATCGACGTCGTCTGCGCCCAAATCAGAATGACAATGTTGGGCCGAATCGGATTCCTTACCATCACCAGAAATAAGTAGTCCTTGCGCACCAGCGGCAAGTCGTCTCTTCTCGAGTTGACGATTATATGCGTTCAACAGAACTTCTGCATGTATCTTCCGCTCCTCGTCGTCATCACCTGTGAAGTGTCTGAGTACATGTCGTGCAACAACCGCTGAAGCAAAAACTCACCTAGAAGCCCTTGTCGCAGTTCAGTCGTTGCACGTTCGAGTTTGGCAATCATCCGACGGGCATCCAGTGCCGAACCCATGTCTCCATCGTCCAAAGATGGAGTCCCCACTAGGTATCTCGCCCTCGCCACATAGTCCTGCGACGCCATGCCGGAACTTGGCATGGCACTAAGCTCCTGGCCGTCGCTCCCTCCGAAATCGCTCTCGTCATGGTCGATGTAGGGTATCAGTTGTCCATCCGCGAGATGATACATCGCACCGTCCGGTAGAAGGAACGGAAGCGGGGGTATATCGAGCCTGCGCCGCATCACACGCACCCATCTCCTACGGCGCACCCATGTCTGAGGGGTATGTGAGCCAGTACTGGTGCTGCCGTGGCTGCTGCTCCTGCTGCGGCTGCTACCGCCCAGGCCGGCGGTCATCGCACCGCTGCCTCCAAGAAGACGTTCGAGTTGAGGGGGAGGCTCGGAGACCCACCGGTCATCGGGGTCAGAGAAGGAATGAGAGTACTGCCACCCCTCTTGAGCATCCACACCGGGAGGAGTAACATCCAGCGTCCAATCGGACCTACAAATGTGATTAAACAATGGGCACAGGATGGACATGAGCCGACTTACAGCCAGAAGTGACTGCGCTCCGCGCCCTCTTGGGAAGAACCAGGTTTTGGCAGAGTAAAAGGATCCTCACGCAGTGGCAACTGAACATCGCTGCGCCATGCACCGATCTTCTTGCCACTGGTCTCTGTTGGCGCAGGAAGCACGAGCTCGAATGGTGCTTGTCGTCCACGTCGTCCGAGCCCCGACGCCGAAAACTTAGGGCGGCCACCGGAAACCGCCAGAGTTTTCAGGCGAACGTCCAGCTTCTGGTTCTCATACAACACTAGAGGAACAGTAGTGTGTACCCCCAGCGGGTTGTAAGGGACGCTGGAATCGCGCCACTTCTCCGACTCATGCTTTTGGAGGACCTGTGGGGCGTGGCTCGACGCGACCTTTCTATAGACCAGAGGTTCTAACACTCACCTCACATATCCAAACCTCAAACACAGCCGCAGCGACGTCATAAGCAGTTTCTCCCCAATTATTCCTGACCAATGGATCTGCTTGCTGTTTCGATAACAGATATAGAACGACAGGCAGGTGGCCCTTCGAAGCAGCGTTCACTGTAACACGGAGAAGGCCACGAAATTTAGCATCCCAGGCCGGGCAGTCGTCAGGAGTTAGACTCACTAAGAGGCGTCCATCCCCCTTTGCTGCGCACATCCACACCAGGCGCGCCGTCTACCTCCGATGTTACACCTCCGTTCTCGCAGAGCCAACGCACTATGTCAAGGTACCCCTTGGGAGATATTAGCAAATGCAACAGGCATTGAAGAGGGACGGGTACCTTAGAACACGCGTTGTGCAAAGCGGTCCATCCATCGGCGTCCTTCGCGTGTACGTCCGACTTCTCCGGCAATAGATATGAGATAATGGCGAGATGACCATTCAGCGCAGCCTTGTGCAGTGCGGTCTAAGGTATGACGCGTAAATATCAGCTTCCAACAGAAGTAAGGCATAAACCAACCTCGCCCTCCTTGTCTTCAATGTCAGGAATTGCACCACATTCCTCCACGACTTCTTGGGGTCAGACGCGAGAAGAGGGAGTATACAGAAGGAATACACGTACGCCACTTAACGATATCCAACCACCCACGACTTGCCGCGGCGTGCAACGCGGTCAATCCGGTCCGCGGCGAGGCGTCATTCGCAAGTTCGAACGGCTCCACGTCATCCGCCCGCACGGCCTTCCTAAACTCTGTCTGGACGCGCCGGAGGTCGCCAGAAGCCGCAGCCGCATGCAGAGCCTCGAGTTGAGCTGGAGAAGGGTGGCTCTTGGATGGTACGGGTGACTGAGGTTGCTGCAGGGCGTGTACGAGAGGCTCTGGTGTTGGCGTTCCGGCACGAGGTGGCGTGTGCTGGACAACAGATGGTTCCTCTTCGGGCTCAGACTCGGGGGCGGGAGGGGGAGAGGCCGACGAAGGGGAGTCTTCGGAGCCAGGATAAACAAACTCTTCTTCGTCCGAGTCGTCGTACATGGGAGGCGAGTCGGAGGCGGGGGAGGGAGCACTGCTGTTAACCCTGGGTGGTGTGTCATCGACACAAGGCAAATGAGGATGCAGCGGGTTCTAGACTTACTCTTCTATAGTAGTCAGAAAATGTGTGGGATGAAGCAGGCCGCTGCTCATAGCACGAAGAGAACAAAAACTCGAGGGCGCGTTCGATGGTGTCCGCGAGGCCGCTTCGGCAAAAAGCTCGGTACGAGAGCTATCACCGTCACGTGGCAAGTGTCCCGATAATGAAACGGCGTCTAGTAGTGTGGTAGTGTTTGTAGTATTGCCTGCGTCTATCACGTCCTACTACAGGTAACAGCGCTAGCGGCTTAGTGGACGCCAAATCAACTACGCACACATTGTTCAAATGGGCCACGAGGGAGCCCAAATACTTCAATACGGTCTATCATTTGTGAGTACTACTAGAAACGAGCGACTAAGGATACAAGTGCAGTTCCAACATATTGATCTATAAGAGATAGTGCCTAATCATGTCGACTGTGGAAGCCAACCCGAGTTACTTCGACATGCCAAATGTCTCCACGTGCAGAGTCACCGATGGGGCCCCCCTAAGGATGCTCGTCGGGCCCGTCAACGTAGACGTCAGCGAGCGAGTAACGCTCTTTGTGAGTGAAGTGGGGCCAGAAACTACAGGCCAATAAACGTCATTACTAGCCGGAATAAATCACTGCTCAAATAACACTGACCATCAACTGAGACAGAGCCTGTGGAGTTGTCAATACCATCTTGCAAAATGCGGCGGATACTAGGTCGTCCATGAATGATCTTGAGCGAGGAGTATTTAGGCAGTTCCCTGTCGCCCTCGCTAATGTCGGAAGGAGCCGTCGGTGTCGAAGCGCCGTCGGAATCAGTAGTGGACCCGGTATACGGCGGACGCTGAATCTCCGGAATCATGCATGTAGAGCCGGTGATGTACACGGTGGGTTCCACCGTCAGCGAGGTCGCCTGCGCTGCCGCCAATGCTTCGCAAAGCGCCTTGGAAATCCATCCAAGGTGGTCTGTTGGGGGACAGGTGAGAGGGAGGGATGTTTCAAGAAGAAGTAGAGAAATTTACCTGACTCGCGTACGGCCCAGATGAATATAACACGACGGACGGCAGTGGTTCCCGCACGGGCGTTCCTGGAGAAAACTCGGTTGAGTATTAAACGGCATGTTACCGCATGGGAATGGTGACGGACCGTACGAGGTCGAGAAGGAGTGGGAGCGTGTATGACACTCCGGAACCACCTGTATCACACTAATGAGCCGGGGGACGGTGAAATTCAGGAAGTGACGAGACGCACCGGCCACCAAGATACAGGTTGAGTATCCCGTCAAGTCTGGCGGGCATCCATACGGTCCGTCGACGAAGGCAGGTACGCGACAGACACCGTTCCGCGTCGCATACTCTCGAAGCCTCCCTGTGAAGCCACTCCTTCCGCGGATGAGGAAAACGACGTCCTTCTCACTCCCGGTGGAGTAATCGTTGTCATACAGCCCGTGCGGGATGCTGGCAATGGTGAAAGGATGCGCCTCACTAGGTATGTCGCTCACGGTCGGTAGGATGACGTATGCGTGCTGTCCCGGACGCCAGTTCATCTTGCGACGCAGGGTCAGCCGGATCGTGTCGGACGACACGAGCTCGACTACCGCGGACCCGTACTCGTGGGCCGTCCCGCCCCTGGCCCGATTGTTCCACACCAGTCGTGCGGTGCGGAGAACGCGGTCGAACGCCCACACGACCAAAGCGGGCCAGAAGTAGTCCCCAAAACTGTAATAGCGAACACGGTCCCGGGAAGTGTCAGGAACGCCTGTACCTGGATCCCGGAATCAGGGGAGTAATGTGTTACGCACTCGACTTCACGTGCATGGAAGTATCCACAAATGATGGTGATCCTGTGTACACGGAAAAGGATCAGGACCTAATTGAGATGTCACGTGTGTGCGGTGCTTACCCGACGAGTGCGATGTGAGAGAGAAGAAATAGCTCGAAAAAAGCATTACGGATAAATCGAACGGAAAGGACGGTCGCTAGTGTGAGCGCTGCCAAGCCCACAGCACCACAACGCATCCAGGTATGCTCGAAGCTCGAATTTGCCGACAGGCTAAGTCAGAAGTGTTAAAAGAGTGTCTGGGAGACATAAATGATGGTAGGTAGCGCACCCGGAGATTGCCCGCGTGAGAGCATGGACCCAGAGAAGGACGAGACAAGTTCGGGCAGCAGCGCGGTGAAGGATATTGAGCTATTGAATACTCATGAGTAAGCATGTTTGAACGGGTGCGGCACAAAAGCTGACCTTCTCATGACCGATACCCGTAAGCACTGGACGAGCCGTCTTCAGCCGAAATTTCTCATGATGGTGGTTGACGTAGTACTCACTAGAGATGATGTTGTTTTTCCCTGCCAACGCTACAATGAAAGGAAATTGACACGATGCCAAATGGGCGGCGCGATCTTCGTAGAACCAAGACTGTAGGTCGCGAGCTAGCCACCGACTACAATTAGTGGAATATCCACAGGGGGAAGCACCGCACTCACTGTTCACGAAGGTGAGAATGAGCATCGTTGCTATGTACGCCCAGATGAAGGATAGCTCCGCGAACGACGCTGAGCCTATGCCGAGAGGGACTTGAACACGGAATGCAACGATCCTGAACCCGGAGGCGAAAGCGGAGGGAATTTGCCCTAAGGAGACTCTGCCAGTACCTCCTGGAAGGGCGGCCTCCGGCGACACCTTCTCGGCCTTCATGCCAGCTAGACAGGGCTGGACGTCCGACTGTCGGGCAGAGAAGAGGCGTAATACATAACGAAGGACCCGAATGACGAGGAGGAAGCCAATGACGGAAGCGATGATAATCCAGAGTTCCTTGATAGCCTTGCTCTGCTGTGTCCGTTTGAGGGCCTTGTCGGCTGCCGTAGGGACGAAACCTCGAGGGCGAAGGTAGGAGGAGAATCTCGGCAGAGTCATGATGGACTGAGTGGCACACTCGTCTCGGGATGTGACCTTTCGCTGTGGCCATAAGGTGGCTGATACTTGTATTTATAACGGTCGAGCACAGTGTGGCTACGCAGGGACTCCGCACGGGGGCTAGTGTGTCGTAGGAAAGCCCGTCGCGACCCGCGTGATTGAAAGGCAGGCACCATGTGCGAGACACTGCCTATTTCAAGAACGCCGCAGTAAGCGTAGTTGGCGGGGATGGCGAGATAACCGAGCGTCGAGGAATGCCTGAGCGTACCAAGAACAGAACCCAAGTCGGGAGCGATTGAGAATCCGGGGTGAACGTCGGGGCAATACACTTGGGTGCGGGGCAAGTGAATTGCATCCTCGAGCTCGTGGCGAAGCGGCGTTCCAGAATGGCCAACTTGACCGAGCAGTTGAGGCCGAACTTGGTCCTTCTTGCGCGTCGACGGCGAAGGCTCGGTAAGCGAACGGTTAAGGTTCGGTACGGAAATCTATCGAAAGCCTCAGCGCTCACTCTTGCGCACCAGCCATAACCAATGGCACGACCGAGAAGGAGCCTAAAGAACACGATATGATGTATGTCGGAATGTCGGAATGGAGGCATATGACTCTGGAGACATTACCTTCATGCGATAACATCGCCGGGAGAGATAGATGACGGAACGAGGACCGCGAACGCATGGGTGGCGGAGCACAAGGCGCAGCATAGCTCAGAGCAACACCTATTGAGAACCGGAGATGAGATTCCCGTCTCGTAACTGATCGAATTCAACGGGGTACTACTTCACACACCTGTCGATAACGGCGTGCTGTCACAGAAGCCGAGCGAGTAGACTCGATAGAATTTACCGGATTTCTCGAGGTCGCCACTCCCAAACACAATGTCGCCATAGCCTGCGGAGACGTCCTGTACTCCAACTATTGGCATATAGGTTGAACGAGGCTAGACAAGTGTTCTCACTGCTTCAAGATCAGGCGGGGAGTGGTCAAAGCTCGGTGCGTACAAAAATAGATGCGCAGGGGTCACTTACAAGCCGTGAAGTGGTAGAACCACCTACGAGCCATAGTAAGTCAGACTCGGGGCATGAGACGCGGTAATGTAAATCTAGTTTGCCACTTGGTGTGGCTACATCCTCGACTCTTGGTGCTCTTGAACGCAATGGCTTTCGGCAGGCTTTCTCTCACTAGCGTGTTCGGGATCGCCGTGTTGCTGAGTGAACCAGATCCTTGCCTTCCGGGGCTCATGCGGAGAAGTGACATCATATCTCCCCGTTCATTCGATGTGCGAAAACATAGTCAGAGTTGGGATAGATGTGACTGCGTTATGGCGAGAACTCGGAACATCCTGCCACTTGAGAGAGAATTAGTATGGCGCTTGAATGTTCTACAACACACTTACGTCCGAGCGACCAGAAGCACGGTCGTAAACAGTCCCCCGAAGAACAAGTACACATTGAGACAGAATCTCGCCAGGTGAGCCCGGATCCTAGTTGGTAGGATGACGGTGTCGTTGCAACCGACATTGAACGGACTCTGTCCCCGGGTCGCCCGAGAGAGATCCAACTCCCACGCTGGCGCTTCGCCCTCGGCGCGCTAATCTGCAGACCAGACGTCATCCGAGAAGCTGTGGCCCAGCCTCAAGCCGCCCTTCGAATCCGAGCAGTCCGAGGGATCTAAGAGTCAAATAAACACCGCTCTACCATCCTTTTCCTAGTAAAGAGATGGGATGCAGCATATGTACTCACGATACCAGAGCCCCATGCACATCCTATCCTAAAAAGTTCCACGATGAAGTGAGAGTGGCGACATGGGCCTCGTCGCTGACGCGATGACTCAATCCTCTGTGAGATCTAAGCGAAACAGGCGGCAGCAGCCTCAGATATGACGTTTCAGCGGAGATCAACGGGCCCCCGAACAGTAATGAGTGGATAAGGCGTAACGGGAAAGTGGGTGTCTATAGCCTGCGTTCTTCTGTTCTGCCCGAGTCATCTTCCCACTGCCCAAGTTTTCTTCAGCCACCACTACCCACACGACCTAGACCCCAACGGCGGCGCGCAATGTCGACTACCACAGGGAAACTCGCCAACGGCAGCCACTCTAAACAAGATCGCTCCAACCTCATCCCATTCTCTTCCAGGCTGAAGGAAGGCAGAGCTTTGGCGCAGGATGTGTGGTCGATCTTTAAGTGCGTGTATATTCCGCATCACAGCAACACGGACTGGTCTGACCCTGGTATGTTTACAGTGCCGCGAATCTTCCCGCAGACTGCATAAACCTCGGGCAGGGGTACATGAACTTCGCGCCTCCCGAATGGATCAAGACGGCTGCTGAGGAAGCTTTGAACTCTGTGGCAACCAACCACTACTCCCACCCTAAAGGCCGCATCCGGCTTCGGGAGGCCCTCAAGGCCCACTATAGCCCGGAATTGGGTAGAGACCTGGATGTGGAATCAGAGATCCTGATTACAAGCGGAGCCAACGAAGGTGAGCCCATTACGTCGTTAACGCCTGCAAGAACGCATCCTCACAGGAAGGGTCAGGGCAGTACTCTGTCTTCGTCGCGTTCCTCGAACAGGGAGATGAGGTCATAATGTTCGAGCCATTCTTTGACCAGTACTTGCCCTCCGTCACCTTCAATGGTGGTGTCCCAGTCTACGTTCCCCTACATCCCCCGAAAGGTGATGGGAAGCAGAGTGCACACGAGTGGTCTATCGACTTCGATGAACTCCGGTGAGTGCCCTTGTGCAAGCCGCACCTTCGGAAAACCCATGCCATCGCACAGACGAGCTGTTACGCCGCGGACGAAGATGATCATCATCAATACCCCGCACAACCCCGTCGGAAAGGTGTTCAGCAGGCACGAGCTCGAGCAGATCGCTGCTATCGCCGAGGAGCACAACCTCCTTGTCATGTCCGACGAAGTGGTGGGTTGCGTCATGCGTCCCTCGAAAAAATTTGCTCCGTCCTGACGCATAACGGGCTCGCTGTTCCCAGTACGACTCATTGGTGTTTGACGGAGAAGAGCACGTTCGCATTGCCACACTTCCTGGCATGTGGGATCGCACGGTCACCGTCGGGTCTGCAGGCAGTACGTCCCACGCTGTCATGCGCGCCGAACGTCTAATAGACTCATGTCCTCATTCAGAGATGTTCGCCGCTACGGGCTGGCGTGTGGGTTGGGTTATTGGCCCTGCGTCTATCATTCAGCCCACACTTGCGGCGACCACTCGCATCGTCTTCTGTAGCAACTCGCCGCTGCAGGAGGCCTCCGCTGTTGGCATCGAGCAGGCCAAGAAACGCGGGTTCCTGGCACAGCAGTGCAAGGAGTACCAAGAACGTCGAGACATCCTCACCAATGGATTCGACAAGCTGGGGATGAAATACACGAACCCCCAGGGGGCTTACTTTGTTTTGTTGGTCAGCGCCTCATTTCCATGTCAATACTTGCCGTACACCTCCCGCTCACTCTTGATTTCAGGACATTTCCAACTTGAAGTGGCCTGATGATTACCCATTCCCTCCAAGCGTCCTCGGGCGAGGTCGCGACTTCCGGTGAGCGGCGCTATCACTTCCAGGCTTCTCTTCGTCGTGCTCACACGCTACGCCAGGGCATGCTGGTTCATAGCGATGGAGATCGGTGTATCGTCAATCCCGGTCAGCGAGGTAAGGTGCCCCGTTGTGCAGATGGACAGCGCCGTTCACACATGCTCGCATCTAGTTCTACTGCGAGGAACACACTTCTATCGGGGAGAGCTATGCTCGCTTCGCCTTCTGCAAGGACACCGATACCCTGAAGCACGCGGTCGAGCGGCTGCAGAAGTTAAAACAGTACCTTGCATGACCTATCGATGGAACTTGCTCGGGACGGAGGCAGAAAAGATGTACAATGTGATCAGATAGAGAGCTTGGCGCCGTGAGTCTGGTGTATTGCTACATAGGTGGGGTTCGGGTGGTTCAGCTATCCTTATACAATGGTTCCTTGCTCCTCGGATCTCCTGTCCTTGGTTCTACGCTTCCAAACGGTCCACAATCCGTGAGAGCAGCTCGTTGACAGCGGTCGACTGTGCGTCATAATACGCCGGGTTGCTGACCAACCGCCGCGCCAGGAACGTGAAGGAGAGCATGTCGGCGGCCTGCTGTTTATCCCCAATCGTCCCGTCCTTCCTCCTGTCCCTATACCAGTCCCGCAGCATGTCCGTCTCGAGCAGCTTCGACTCCAGAGGGAGCCCGTCGTTCAAGAACCGCGTGATCGTGTCCTTGCCCTCCGCCTGGCAGAACAGATAGAACTTGCCCGCCACGCCGTCGTGCCGCACCGCCTTGCCCTGCATCCGCACGATATCCTGGAGGGAGTAGTCGCGCAGCTGCCGCTCCTCGCCCCCGCTCGCCCCGGGCGGGACGTACACGTATTGCGTGCCGAGGACGACGACCGTCGCGCCGCGCACGGGCAGTGTCCATGCCGCGTCGCGCGGGACCACGAGCACGCGCACGAGCCCCTCCGCGTACAGCTCGAGCGTGAGCAGTCGGTCCGCCCGCGTGACGCCGTCGTGGAACACGCCCACGCCGCGAGTCAGCAGGTCTACGAGGCTGCGGTCCTGGAGCCGCGCGAGGACGTGCTCGACGCGCACGGGGTCCGCGTCGGACGGGAGGTACCCGCTCGGCGCCATGTCCAGCGCGCACTGGGTGAGCAGGTCGCGCGCGACGGGCACACATTGCCCGCGCGAGGGCACGAAGACGAGCGCGGGCGCGGCGGGCCCCCCAGAGCGGATGGCGTTATGTGCGGGTTTGGCCATCGCCTTGAAGAGCGCGGCGGATTGCGGGATTGTGAAAGTGAGGGTGGCGACGGACAGGGCCTGGTCGCGGTCGCTCGGCTTGAAGGAGTGCAGTGCAAGTGGGTTGACGTTGAGCCAGGCGGCGAGATCGGCAGGTTCGTTGAGTGAGTTCGAAAGGCCTACGAAGCGGACTGGGTAGGCCTGGATGGCGTGGAGGAGGAGGGAGACGCCGAGCTCGTACACCGCATCCAGAAGTTCCAGGCTTTCACAGAGGACCAAACGGAGGGTCGCGAGGGCTTGCTTGATATTTCGACGTCGGGAGAGGGCGGTGAAAAGATCCGAGGAGGTAGCGACTCGCACGGTCCTACGCGACGGACGCTCAAAGAGTGTATCCGCGGTGGAGAGCTCTGCCGTTGCCTCGATCGCTCTCGACACGACCCGCAGTTCAGCTATGATGTCTTGGGCGATGCTCCGGCGTGGTGTGATTAGGAGACACCAAGCATTTGGGGCTGCATGCCGTAACGTTTCCCTGAAAAAGTCGTTGGTCAATTATCATAACGAGATGTGATGAGGGGGATTACAAACCAAACAGCAGCCTGACCCACAACAGACTTTCCGCAGCCAGTTGGCGCACATAGTAGAGCATGCTGCCGAGTATTTACAATGCTCCAGAATACCTGGCTTTGAATAGCGTTGAAGCCGTGGAATCTGCTGGAGAGAACAGTTTGTAGAGCTGGATCTTGAAGGACAGAGAGCTGAAGGAAGGGAATATCGAGACGAGTAGTGTGTGATTCGGAGGACGAGGGCATGACAAGCTCATCCAACGGTATCACCACTTCTTCCTCAGCACCCATCCATCGGTCAGAGACAAACCGAATTGTGACAGACGGCGGTCGCTTGTGACGTGGAATAGAGATGACGAAGTCCACGTCGATAAACTTGCTCGCTTGTCGGAAGATGAGATGTGTGAGTTGCAGTATGTTTGCTCCTTCGTGGTCCTCCACCCACAACCAAAACGGCTCTACTGATCCATGTAGCTTGCTGCTCCAGTTGAACGTAGGCTCCACTTTGACAGCGATCTTCAGAACATCCGCGCCGAGAGGGCGAAGGACATAGGTGATATGAACGGTGGGGAACTGCTTGGCAGCATTCCTCACAGCGGCACCGTGGATGTCGTTGAGGTGAATGAGCTTGCCCAGGTCGGACGCACTCATCTCTGCTAGTTCTGAAATACTATAATCGTCTGCCCAACGCTCCACCATGTGCATCGTTTCCATCTTGAGCTGGAATTGTTTGAGGGGATTGTCGAATGGCCAAAGCCGCTTCTCAATTGCCTTGCTCATGCCCATTAGGACGGCACTGACGTTCGCCCACTTGCGGGAGATGGCGATCTCAAGGAGGGCACGGATGATACGCCCACCGTTCTGCGCTGCGTACGCCTGATCTGACACGAGGGCGAAATCTTCTGGGCGGTATTGGGAGATATATCCTTGCAGTAGAATGTTCACCTTCCCCGCACTGGTGTCTGTCCCACCCTGAAACATAGGGTCAGGAACCGACCGTCAAGGGGGATGGTGCTGAACTCGCCTTGACTTTGCATGGGATAGACTCCATGAACAACTTAAGTTCCTCAACCTCGTTTTCGCGCACTTGAATTTGGTCAAACTGTAATGAACAGTGTGAGGACATTGGCGGGAAGGCAAACTCGTGGAGTACATACCTCAGTGCTCGCGCTCAACATACCCAACACGTCTGCCTCAGACATCTTTGGCCTAAACTCTTTGATGAAGATCTCGACCGATTTGTGACGAATATAGTATTTGGCCGCGATACGTCCAAGGTCGGTGATTACTAGGCTTCCGCTTTCCCGATCGAATGCAATCATACGAACTTCCGCCAGCTGATTCGCAGCAGCTGTGATGAGTTGGTGGCGCTTGACCATGAGCTGAGGATCATCTTTGACGTCGTCCCACCCAAGTCCTGTAGATGTGTCACATGTGAATGTGACCTTTATCACGGCTACGGGGAGCAATCTCACCATACTGGAAGGGATTCTTGCGCATGCGAACCATGAGGTATGTGTACCCGACCCAGTTGATGGCGTCGTTGACGTTAGCTACCGTTCCCAGCGCGATCTCCGCATTGAGAGAGTCGATGATTCCCGTGACAAACCTATCCTACGCGTTAAAGAACGTCAAAATGCCTCAACGCTAGATACTCACTTCGACTCGATCGGAACCTGTGGACGGATCAGCGTGACGTTTAATGAATGCAATGAGACTTACCTGGGAAGTCACGGCATCGAGATAGTGAGTGAGCTTTTCCTCCGGAGTGCAGATAAAGCCGACGCCGCTTGTTTCTAGCCCAGGACGACCAGCGCGACCAAACACTTGGAGTACATCTAGTACGGAGAGGTCCGTGAAAGCACCTTTTGAGCTGTCGTAGACTTGGGTCCCCTTGATTATAACTGCGCATATTCTTCAGATCAAATAAACTTCTCACTTCACGATGAGCTTACCTGCGTGTGCTGGCAAGTTGACACCCCAAGCCAGCGTCGCCGTACAACAGAGCACCTGCAGGGGTCGGCATGAGGACAGATACTACTCGAATCCGAGTCCCAGTATTTACCTTGATCACCTTCGCCTCAAACATCCTCTCCATCATGTTCCGATCATCTCGCAACATACCAGCGTGGTGGATCCCAAAACCGAGATCAAACAGCTGCTTCATCTCCTTATTTCGTGACTTCCCTATGTCTCTCCGGAAAAATTCGAACTGGGGGTCGTCTTGGCAGCTGAAGTCGTCCAAGATACCATCCACCTGTGCTGCTTCCCTGATAGCTTCCGCAGCCTTGACGGTTTCTTTGCGGGCGTGCACAAACACCATGACCTGATGACCCTCGCGCACGAGCTCCGAGACCTTTTCAAAGGTGACCCTGTCCATGTTACGTTTTGATGTAGGACTATTAGGCTTGCCCTTCACACCGATGAAGTGCTGTTCCAAGGGTACAGGCCGGAAGGATGAGTCGAAGTAGAACAGTCCAGTCTGTTTGGAAACACTATGGAGAGGGGTCAGCATAGATCGCACGGGGATTGTCTTCACAAACCTTAGGAACTCTGCAACGTCGATGTAATTCGGAAGGGTGGCACTCAACCCGACGATGCGGATGACCATCTGCATGGATTCAACCTGCTCACAAGTCCATAGTTGTCGCATATTAGATGTTCATTATGGGACGCACCTGTCTTAAAGTTCGTGCCACGATCGTCTCGATTACCGCACCACGTTCATCGTTCAGTAAATGGACCTCATCAATGATGAGTAGTTTGACTTTCTATCAGAAGCCGTGTCAACGCCATACTGCGCTGCTTGGGGAAGACAGCAAAAGAACAACGCACTGACGCCAGCTCTCCCTCACCGGTCGGTTTTCGAGTAACGACATCCCATTTTTCAGGAGTGGTAACGATGATTTGGGTTTCATTGATCTCCTGTTTCGTAAGTTGCATATCACCTGCCAAATATTTAGCACATGGATTGGAAAGGCCATAAGGTGACATACCGGTAAGCTCCCTGACTCGTATTGAGAGCCACTTCAAACGCTTGCCGAGTTTACGAACGATTTCCGCAGCTAGGGCTTTCATTGGCGCCCTGACCATATCGTCAATTGGGTTCGGCGGATAGTGCAAAATATGGACTGACACGTAAATTATCTTGAACTTGTCGCGCTGTATGGTAGCGGCAAGATTGCTCGACTGTACGCTCCGATCCATGTGCTGATCGATTACCCGCAACACTGTGAGCATCGCAACATCTGTTTTACCCTGAGAGCGTCGTGAGCTTCATCGTACGCAATAATGCCCCTGGAAGTACTAACGGCACCAGTGGGGGCTAAATGGCTTGAGGATTAGTTTGTTATTGGCAAGTGTATGATATTCAAGAGGCCTACCGCAAACCAGCATGTTCTCATTCGATCGATATGCCGTCGGAAACACGATGGACTGTATCCTATTTAATGACGTATATCCCTGTAATCCAGTTCAAGTCCACAAAATAATAACGAAGATGTCAAGTCACATACCGGGAAGGAACCTTTCGCTAGCGGGTCAAGTTCAGAGACAGGTATCAATCGTTCCGACTCGCGAGGAGGCACCGTGCGTGCAGGAGGGACAGTGACTTCTTCGTATTCCTAAATGTGGTTGAGTCTCTGAGACTATTTGACTGATCGAGCCTACTACCTCATAGTGATGGCGAGTAGTCCCCAAAGGTAGCATGTATCGTTGACCCATATGTGAGAGGAGGTTGCCCTGGACTACAGAAGAAGAGGTGTAGACGTGAGGCAAGATTTCGGGCGCATCATGCTATAGAGACTGTTAGCCAACAATACCCGTAAAGTGCTGCAGTAGAACTGACAGCTGTCCCTGTGTATAATGGGCGGGCAGCGTTGGCTCTTAATGTTTCTTCCATCCTCTTTCGCGCCTCGTCAGGACTGAGGACTTCCGGCACCGAAGTGTTCACTGGAAATACAAACATGCATTGGGTTCTGATCTTAACCCGTCATATCATGGTGCCAACCTTCTTTGCCTTTGCCCTTACCACGCCCATTCACTGGTGGGGGAGCAGGGTCCTGCGGGGTACCTTGAAGGTATACGGATATCTGTTGAGCAGCCTCGTGGCGGTTTGCCAGAAGTTGCATGGACAGGTCGATGTTGTCAAATCCAACCAGCTCGGCCAGCTCTCCGGAGATCTCATCATCAGGCCGTGAAGAAGAAAGGAGGGAATGTAGAGGTTCAAGGAACGCTTCAGAGGTGAACTTCCTGTGAACAAGCGAAGGGTTCGTCCGTGAATGGAAAAATACATTGTTCAAAGAATACACACGACATGATTTCAGAAAGGAGAGGACCGGGCGAAGCGTGGCTAGATAGACTTGATGACCCTTGCTCGAAGATGTCGAGCACAGAGTCCCATTTCCCATCTTGCTCAACACTGACCGATGATGGCTTGTCAACTAGCGTAACGTTAGTCCCGCCAAGCACGGCTCATGCAGCTGAGGCACACACCACCACCAGTGACAGGGTACCTGAGAGATCCGAATGAGGAGGCGTACTTGGTTAGCCGCAGATGATAAACGCACCTGGACCATGCCTCGATGACGCGTTTCTCGCGATCCACGTATTCTTCTCTAGTAGAAACAAGAGATTCCAGATGATTGACTAGACTAGGGGCCATTGGAGACGAAGGAGTGGAACCGCGCAGTGTCTATGAAGCTACCAGGCCTGACAGAAAAGAATGGGGGGAGAAACCAGATGGATGGCGAGCGGACTGGCCGGAGGTCGGCGAGCGCGAGCATGGCCGCTGCAGCCTACAGTCACTTGCGGGGCCGGCCATGACGCGTAAGCGCCCAACGCGATCTGGCCGGAGCGCCGAGAGAGCGGGGAACGCTGCTACTTATCTCGCCACAGGCACTCCACCTGCTCTTATCCTCGACTAGCCCTTATCTCTTCGACGCGGTCAACAAATTTTGGACAGTCCAGAATGCTCCCCGCCGCAATATATACAGCACAATCACACACCCACGCTCTTCGAGCGACTCCCACCCTGTTCTTCTCGACGCCCCCGGGAGAGTGACCCTTCGCCATGTCCATCCATTCGGAGTCAATCACCACTCAGCCCGAGAAGCGCCCCTCGCCTTCCCCCTCTCCCCAGGAACCCACGCACGCGCCGCGCGACTGGGATGTGCGCGGACGCGTCAAACGCGTTCACAACAAGGTTACGACGAAGCACGGCTGGTTTGGAGACTATGACTACGCCTGGCTTTGCACGCCAACTGTTCCTTGGAGGCGCAAGGGCAAGAACACCAAGTTGGCACCCCCTTTCTACGCGCTCGACTCAGAACTCCCCATCCTCCTTGCTGCTGCAAGCGGCCTTCAACATGCTCTCGCAATGCTCGCTGGCCTTATCACGCCCCCTATAATTTTCGCCAGTGCGCTCAACCTGGACTCCGCAACATCTGCGTACATGATTTCCGCATCCTTAATTGGTTGTGGTGAGTTGTCTGCTTTTCTCCCCAACGCGGCTTTCCCAATCTTTCTTGGCATCTTCTAGGAATCCTCAGCTTAGTCCAAATGTCTCGCATACGACTATTTGGCAACTACTACCTTGGAACTGGGCTCATTTCGGTTGTTGGGACCAGCTTTGCGACTCTGAGCACAGCAAACGCAGTACGTTCGCACACATATGCACCTGTGGCTGCTCCATGACGTCACTCGATTCAGATATTCAACGCCATGTACGCAGACGGCACGTGTCCATCCACCACTGCCGCAGACGGAACGGTTACACGGGGTGCTTGTCCTGATGCGTATGGTATGGTAATTGGTAAGTTGAAAGCTCACTCCCTTTCAACACGGCGGATGTCTCATACATAGTAGGAACATCGATGATTTGCGCATTTTTGGAAATCTTCATGTCGTTCGTCCCTGCGCGTATTCTCAAGCGCGTATTCCCGCCGATGGTGACCGGTTAGTTTCTTGTTGTGTCTTTGTTGACCGGCACACTCATGACCTATACAGGCACGGTTATTGTGATGATTGGTGCCTCGCTCATCGGTTCGTCTGGTATCCCAAATTGGGGCGGAGGCTCCAACGATTGCCAAAGCCGTCCGACGTCTGGGATTTTCCAACTGTGCCCAACCACGCTTGCGCCCCGGCCCCTTCTCTGGGGCTCGCCAGAGTTCATTGGTCTCGGCTTCCTGTCCTTCATCAGCATCATTCTCACCGAGATGTTTGGCTCGCCATTCCTCAAGAACATCTCCGTCATTGTCGGCCTCGCCGTCGGCTGTATCGTCGCTGGTGCAGCAGGCTATATCGATGGGAGCAGTATCCAAACTGCGCCTGCCATTACCTTCTTGTGGTAAGCCCTCCCTGCCCTTAGCTCGTCGTTAACGTAGATCCTCATTTTGTATATAGGGTTCATACCTTCAAGATCCGTGTATACGCTCCTGCTATCCTCCCCATGTTGGCCGTATACAGTGCGCAGACATACTTACAATCCTGTGTGCTGCTATCTGACCTCTTACTCCGCACCCAGTTTCACTAGCAATGGAAGCAATCGGCGACATAACCGCGTCTGCTGAGGTCTCTCGCGTCGCCGTAGTCGGCGAGGAGTTCGATACCCGCATTCAGGGTGGTGTTCTGGTGAGCACTTTCCCGTGTTCGCCCTCCTTTCCTCCTCTAGTGTCTTACTAATGTCGCGCCGCACCGACTAGAGTGACGGCATCGGTGGCTTCCTATCCGCGCTCTTCACAGTCACCCCGCTCTCGATTTTCGCGCAGAACAATGGCGTCATCGCGATCACCCGCTGCGCAAATCGTACCGCGGGCCGCTTTTGCTGCGGCTTCCTCATCCTCTTCGGCATCCTAGGCAAGATTTCAGGCGTCTTCCTTGCTAGTACGTAGCTTCTCCGATTGACGGCGCGCCGAGCACCTAATGACTAACGCGCTTTTGCAGTTCCCAACCCTGTCCTGGGCGGTGTAACGACGTTCCTATTTGCGAGCGTCGCAACGTCCGGCATACGCGTGCTTTCGTACAACCGTTTTACGCGCCGCGACCGATTTATCCTTGCCGCCGCCATGTCATTCGGCATCGGTGACCTCCTCGTCCCCACTATCTTCACCCACCTCTTCGACGGAGTGAACAACCCTACTAAGGGCCTTCAGGGCTTCTTTGACTCCATTACGATTGTGTTGTCCACGCCATGTAAGTCCACATGTTGTGGCGTGCAGGTTGGCTACTGACCCTCGAGACAGTTTTGATGTCCGGCCTCGTGGCCCTAGTACTCAACCTCATTCTCCCGCAAGAAGATACGGATGACGATGACGACGTAGTCGAAGTTGTAGACGTGGAGGCACAGTCACACGCCAAAGACAAGGGAGTCCACGAGCACCCATAATTGGGAGATACGTCCACTTTACGACACTTCTTGGCACATTTGTACTGCTCTTCTATAGCATATTATTGCAACCACGAGGGAATAGTTGTGAATAGGTACAATCAATGTACAGGAGATAAAGCATGGTTTTACGGCCCTCTCCATATCCAGAAGATTCAAAGAACTTGGAAACACGCCTCCACGAACCGCTGCAACACGTTCAATCGACTACTCTTACAAACACTGATTCTCCCTACGTATCCGAACTTCTAACCTCACCACACCTTTAACTATTTCGCGCTCCTATCGAAACTCTTCGGAAGCCCACGACCTAGACGTAGAACCGGAAGACATGCTGAATCGCCTGGGTACCTGCCGCGGTGGACTGAGGCAGCTGGGGCAGGTCGTCCATCGTGACGCCGAGGATTGCAAGTACTGCGAGGCCGCTCCACGGGCTCAGTAGGACTGTACTTCCCAACTTAGTCTAGCTTATGGGCCATTTTTACTCCTTCGGCTTTGGAAGGTATCATTCGATATCCCCATGCAGGTCTTCGTTCGAAATGTCTTGCATGCCATTTAAGACGCATCAAAGAACTAATAGAAATGAGATCAAACGAAACTCATAGTGGCATAACAGTGGCTGTGCTTGAATTCCAAAGAAGCGCTTCTGTGCTTATAAGCTATAGCATACCATTGTTGATGGTCTCCCTCTGCCTCCAGCAAACCGTTGTGAGGCGAATGTTTTGCCCCTCTCAGCCGTCCCACCTTCTCTCCGACGCTTACTTCATACTTATAGCCCCACTATGTGCCGATGTGCGCTCAATGCATTGCAGCGCGACACGCGAAAGATATCAACCTGAATTACCCGGCTTGGCCTTGGTATTTGTACTGTCCAAAACGGAGACTCCGAGGATCGCCCGGCTTTGATCTGTACCACTCAGTGAGTTTCAGAGACTATAGTCGTGGCTATTACTCATCACAAGAAGGTGGCCTGTCAAGTTGCTGCTCCTTCTAGACCTCATGATCGTCATTGAAGTGCTTCAGAATCCCGCCCCTTCGCACAGTTCTCCAACCGATGATCACGCTCCTACGTGATAAATGCGACCGCAGAACCTCCTCGCCATCCTTTGCCCATGCGGAATTTCCTCAAGTGGTCCGGCACGGGTCTCTGGCCGGGCTCCACCGTCGTGCTCTCCCCGCATCATGCGCCCAGCCGTACTGGGGTCATCTGGCGTAGCAACGGAGTGCCGCAAACCATCCGTGCCCTCCGAAGTCTGCGTGAACATTGTGACGATGCCGGGTACGCTTACCGGCCCGCACGGATGCCAGCGAACTTAGGTGCCTCCGGACAAGTCAAGTCTGCTGAAGGTGCTAGGTATAAAACCTAACGTCTGTGAACCAGGCGGGCCAATCCCTTGACTTCACCAAAATGCGCCGCTCCTTTTCTTCTGCTCTCATCGCCTTCAGTACCGTCGCCTGCCTCATGGGCCGTGCGCACGCAGAACTCAAGAATGTCTTTGCCCACTACCTCGTGAGGGGTTTCCTCCAATATTGGACGAGTTTCATAAGCTTATATTATGAACGGTCCAGGTTGGCAGTATGGGAGGCGCCGATGAGGCTGTCAAGGACGTGCAGGACGCGCAGAAGATGGGTCTCGATGCCTTTGCCCTCAATGTCCAAGATGTATCATCGTCTTGGTCAACAGAGGCGATCCAATTACTCTTCAATGCCGCTGAGGACAACAACTTCAAACTGTTCTTCTCGTTCGACATGGCTGTGCTCGACCAGCCGTCGACCTTCCTCCCACTCTTTCTACAGTACCAGAACAGTGCCGCATATTATCAGCACGACGGCCGCCCTTTCGTCAGCACGTTTGATGGTGGAGCCAAGTCCTTCGGAGCCAGTAGCCCTGGTGCTGGCTGGCAGGCTCAATTCAAGGACGTGCTCGCTTCTCAGGGGATCAACCCATTTTTCGTCCCCGACTTCGATGATTTCGGGGGTGCAACCTACGACGCAAACTTCTTTAACGACTACCCCGTCGTCGACGGGGTATTCAGCTGGGAATCTGCCTGGCCTGAGATTGGCGAAGGTCTTGTCAATGTCAGCTCCGCCAAGGATCAAGCTGGGTTACAAGCGGCCCATGATGCGGGAAAGCTATACATGATGCGTAAGCACCCCTACCCGTCTCTAAATTGCGGCAACGTACTGATGCGGCATACCCTTGTATTAATCAGCACTCTCGTCTCTTCAGTTCAAGCACATCGACCCGGGCCAGAACTGGTATCGCATCGGTGAACTGAACATGCCGGAGCGCATTGAGCAAGTCCTCGCGCTTCAGCCCGACTTTGTCGAGATCATCACCTGGAACGACTCCGGGGAGAGCCACTACATCGGCAACTGTTGGCCCGAGGCCATTGCCACGGCACCCGCGATCCAGGCCTACTCGAATGGGTACGATCACACTTCCTGGCAGGACGTGCTCGCGCCGTTTATCGCGGCATACAAAAACGGCGTGACGGGGGCCAGTCGGGTAACGCCCTTCGGCGCGTTTGCGGGAGCATTCTGGTACCGGCCGCTCCTTGAGAGTGCGACCTGTTCCGGAGACTCTCTCGGGAGGCCAGACGGCGCGGAGAACGCCCGGGACCAGATCAACATAGCCGTGCTCCTCCCCTCGAACTCGTCCGGCGTGACGATTCGGGTGTCGAGCGGCGGCAGCGTGGTTGCAACGCTCCCCACACAACCTGGGCTCAATTCAGCTGCTGTTCCTATCAATACGGGGGGCCAGACCGTGGAGCTTGTTGGTCAGGATGGGCAAGTTATGGGCGCGGGGAGCAGCACGCAGGATGTTGTGGCTGACACGAGCGGGGTGTGCAACTTCAATTATCAGGTAGTTCACATTGCGTAAACTTATGGCGAACTCCACAACTGGTCCTGGTATTTATCGTGTTAGATATTTATTGTTGCTTCCTGCCAGCGTAACACACCAACCCACTGCACTACTAGCATCCCTCCTTAACTCATTACAGACTTTGCACTGCATTTATGATGTTGAGAAGTAAATGTCCATACAACGGGATCACCGTTAGTCGGGTTCTGTTGGTTTGAGACACCAAAATGTAAGTAGTACTCCTGGCGCATGCATGGATTCTGAGCAAGGCCAGCCGGTCGCCGGCCCGGGCGTCTCGCGCGAGATCTGAATCTGGCGCTTAATGCTGTCATCGCGCGAGGACCTCGTCAGCGCGTTGTAGTCCGTCTTACCGTCTGCCACCAGCTGTGCCTCCCTAGGCTTTCGCCCGCCTTAACCATGACGAGCTCTACGTATGTGCTCGTACACGGCTGTGTCCAAATTGCGTCATACTGATGCTCTAGATGCAGAGTCTCGCTGTATCTCGACCCGCAAATACGGGATTGGGTACTATTCCCAATCACCGTGGTCATGGTGTGCCTTGCTCCTCGTCACGCCCGCACTTTGGCCCTAACATATAGCTGAGCGGCGCAGATCCTCGTGGGCATTCTACGGCACTACGTGGTCCTGCTCCTCCAATCTGCCCCCAAGAAACTCCCAAGAAACGCCATCCGGGAACAGTGCGTGTGCCTCGCAGTCCACTCCTGCACTCACCTCACCCATGTGCTTGTGCCTCCACGCGCCACGTCCCCAGGCGCGCCCTATCTCGCTCCCAGATCCTCCGGGCGACGTCCGCGAACTCGCCGCTCCCTCCCACCTACTACAAAGCGATCTCGCAGCACCTCTCGAAGGCGTTCGCGGATGGCACCTATCTCAAAGACGGCCCACCCAAGGGCGACGCGCAACAGAGCGCACCCCCGAACCCGCTCACCGACCCCGCAGCTATGGACGGTATGATGGGCCAAATGAAGACGCAGATGGTGATGATGGTCCCCCAAATGGTCATCATGGGCTGGATCAACTTCTTCTTCCAGGGTTTCGTGCTCAGTGAGTCGCAGCTACTCCCAACATTGCTCGCCCCCTTCTCCCGCGGCTTCACCGCGTGTTCTCCCACTTTCAACTGCTCCGGCATCCCCATTGAAGCCCGTTTCTGACACCATGTGGCCGCGCTCCGCGTTCCCAGTCAAACTCCCCTTCCCACTCACACTCGGCTTCAAGAGCATGCTGCAGCGCGGAGTTGAGACACCTGACATGGACGTCCGCTGGGTGTCCTCCCTCTCGTGGTACTTCCTCAACTTCTTCGGCCTCAACGGCCTCTACCGGCTCATCCTCGGCGGCGAGAACTGTGCGTCTATTCTCCCTCTATCGTGTTCTCCGCCATTCCAGGCTCACCGTAGAGCTGTGCCCTGCTTCGTGACCTTCTGTTCTCTGTGATGACAGCCGCCGATGCTTCGCGCGACATGGCCTCGCCGTTCGCCGCGGCCGCAGCTATGCCGCAGGCCGGACAGCCGCAGGACTTCAATAAACTGTTCAAGGCAGAGCGGGACAACTTGGAGTTCTCCGAGGGGCTGCACTCGTGGATCGCGAGCGACGTTGACACTAGGATTTTGAAGAAGTATGGGCGACTGCCTGCGGGCACGCAATAGGTGTACGCGTATTACCCGCATAGCGCTATATAACATACACTCGACTCTATCACATCCGGCACAGATACATCATTACAGTTTCGTACGACTTCAGGCCTTGAGCGTTGATCAACACAGAGTCCATAACGAGGTGGCAAAGGTAGCGCGGGGGGTGGTATGTTGTCCCAGAGGGAGCCTGTATCGGCTAGCGTAAATGATAATACGCCGTGAGAGATTGGCTAGATGCTTACCGAAAAGAAACAATCCAGTCCATTGAGCGCGGCTCACGCATCTTGCTATACCAGCCCGTCGTATAGCGATAGTGCCTGTATTCGGCCACGCACGCGAGTGAGATTTGTCGCCGATTTCCGACGCGAGACAGACGCACCTGGACTATGGTCGGATCTTGTTTACTTCCCTCCACGAACTCCTCGTACGTCAGCTTGGCGTCCTTGTCCCGGTCCATGTTCCGGAAGATCTTATCCACCCGCTGGAATTCGCCGGGCTCGATGAAGGGGCATACGCACGTTTGACTGACATTAAACGCACCTTCTCAGGCGTGTCTTCGTCCACGGGAAGCTTTACCATCTGACCGGTCATCTTGTATATTGACTGCACGATCTGGAGCATTTCCGCATACGTGATGAACCCGTCGCCGTCGATATCATACAGCTGGAAGGCCCCTGCAGATACGCGTGATAAAAATGTGCGCGTTGCAGCGACGTCAGGGTTTACGTTACGCGGCGGGTGAGGTCACGCACATTTGAGCTTCTCGTCTAACCGGCCACGGCTGGTGACGGAGAGCGCGCAGATGAACTCCTTGAAGTCAATGGTGCCGTTCTTATTCTCATCGAAGACATTGAAGACATAGTCCGCGAACTCGCCGGGGTCGCCGAACGGGAAGAACTGTTTGTATATTCGGCCGAACTCGGTCTTGTCGAGCTGGCCGGAGGGGCAGTCCTTGAGGAAGCCCTTGTACCTGGGTGTGGCGGGCGGTCAGCGTGCGCGCGGGGCGGCGACGGCGAGGAAGGGCGGACGGGAAGGACGGATCGCGACCGGCGCGCGGGTGGGAGGGAAGACGCGCGACGGAGGCACTTACCACTGTTGCAGCTCTCGCTTATCGACTGGAGGGGCAAGTCTTGTGAGTGTCCGTGGCACGGCCGGGCAATCGAACACACGCACAGTAGGTGTGTTTCTGGAGATCGGCGAGTTGTTCCGGGGAGAGCTTGCTCTGGGACTTGCCCATGGCTGGCGAGGGGTGCGATGTGGGGGTGTGGGGGCAAGGGGCGGGCGGCGGGGGAGATGGCGGTCGGTATCCTGCAAGCAGCTACAGTCAAGGCGGACGCCGACCCGTATACCTGGGCCGAGAGTCGGAGGCGGTGACGGCTGAACGCGCCCCGCCGTGGCGCCAAGGGGCGCGCGTCATATCTCGTGATAAGTCCATACGGAGACATAACGCCCATATCTGCCCAGGCGCCCGTGCCCGCGCGCTGCCCCACACTGTGCCTCCCCCGCAGGCGCGCTGGGGGTCGCCCTTGGGCCGGGTCGCTCTCAGGCTCGTAGTAAGCCTGCCCACACTCGGGGGCGCAGCGGCGCGCCGTGGAGGGCCCGGACCCGCGGGGCCGACGGCTGGGAGCGGGGGCTGTTGGGGGCTGTTGGGGGCGGGGATAAGTGATAATGTAAGTGGGTGATGGTACGGCATGGCAATATTGGCGGGGCGTGCAGCTGCCTCGAGGCAGGCCCTGGCAGCGAGGAGAGAGAAAGGAAGCACGCACGGCCAAAAGCTGCTCAGAACCACCATTTGCGAGTCCAAACAGCCCTGCGAGCCAGCCCGACCGCCCCTCTCTCGCCTCTCCTGGGTTTATCACCCGAGCGTACATGACTCGCCTAAATGGACCTGATCAGCTCCGTGAGCAGGAACCGCATGCGTTTGCCTGCGTTTGCCTTCTTCCTCCTCCTTCGCAGTACAAATACCTCCAGCCCCCTTTCCAGCCTTCTCTCCGCCACCGGCCCTTGTCCCAGCCCTCCCCTCCTCCCGCCTCTGACGCCCTCTCGCCCCGTCCGCCATGTGCTATGCCGTAGGCTCCGTCCAGCAGGCCACTAGCACCTGCCCGATGTGCAAGGTTTTCAAGCCTAGCGCCTCCAGGTCCGTCTTTCTCCCCCTCCCGCCCCATTCTCTGGCGCCCACACACAGGCCACCAGATGTCCACACATCAAGGAGGTCTGTCGCAACGCTGCGAATCACCCCCGCGATGTCATCTACCTCAAAAATCCTGAGGGTCAGTCCCACCCCGCTCCCGCCTCCGTTATCGCCGTGGTCTAACCTTTGATCGCCCACACAGTGCAGACATTTAGCGGCTGCGGCTTCTGCAAGGTAAACTATCGGCGTCCATTTCTCGTCGATCGCTGCATGAGGAACTCAAGTGTTTCATGTCCCCTAGTGGGCCAAGACCTCCCCGCCCCCTGCACGCTCAGGCTACCAGAACCCTGGCTGGCCGGGCTGTTGTCGCCCTCCCAACCCCAACGAGTACAAGCTTATTGGCGCAGCCGACTGGCCCGCCGTCGCTCTCGTCCACCACGTCCCAATTCCTCCCGAGATCAAGACCATCCTCGATAGTATCACCAATGTCCCAACGTCGCCCCGCGGCACGCCACCCCTTGGCAGCCCCACTGGAAGCATTCGCGGTGGCGTGAGTATCCAAACCGCTGCTCCCGGCATGGCTCGTCGTTCAAGCCATCCCGTCGCAAGCCCTACGCGGAACGACCCGTCTCCGCGGAGCAATCCCGTAGCAATTCCTACGAAAAGTCGTTCCGGCGGGAGCCCCAAAGAGCTTCCGGCGTCCCTCGTAGGGTCGACTCGTGGCGGCTCAATGGACGGTTTGCCGTCGTCGCTCCCGAATGCGTCCGCTATGGACCAGCCGCAGACCAGCCGTCGTTCGGCTATGGAGGTCTTTGCCGATAAGCGTCCGGACCCGTCCAATACCACCACCCCCCAGTGCTCTCCTGGACAGAAGCATGCCGAACTCGGTGGCACAATCTCGCGACGTAGCTCGGAGCGCCGCCCATCTGTTTCTTCCATCTCGCCCCCGGCCTCGGTCAGCAAAATCACCGCGGAGGGGACGGCCCAGCGCCGCCGCACGGCCCCGGTTGCGTCGACTCGATCGACCGAGCGATCTGTGGAACGGGCTGGGGAGGGTCTGTTGCGGCGTGGGACCACAGTCGAGGACGTGGTGGAAAAGGTTGAGAAGATGAGCGTGTCGAGCGCGTCGAGCAGCAGCAGTGGCAGCAGCTCGGAGACCACCGTTATTTCCGATGGCGGCTTCACGGACTACCTCTCGGATGAGTCGGAAGCGGAGCTGCAGCGGCAGGCAGAGGCGAAGGCGGCCATCCTCGCACAGAACCAGATGGAAGAACTCGAGTTCAGGGCTGCGCGCCGGCAGCTCGCGCACGTCGACCTGCAACCGCCCAAGTCCTGGCGAGGAGGCGACGTCCAGAGTACGCCACGCTCGCAAGTCAGGCCCAATGCTCGCAACTCGACATCGTATGGCCAGCCTCCTTTCGCCGCCGGTGCGCCGGCCTACGCTGCGCCGACCCACTCACGGGGTTAACGGACAATATGACGATCACCACATCGAAGATGTACCGTCTGATATCTATGGTGATGTAGGATTGACTCAGGCTGCACGGGGAGTCGGGACACTGGGTTTGGAACGTATGTATGACATGCTCAATCTACCATCTGTAACAGGCGTCATTGTAGCCTACTGATCATGGTCCGGCGTATGTATGGTCTAAGTACTTAACTGCATCTGTGTCATTACGCATCCACATTTCCTTCTGGGATATACAAACAAACTATCTTCATACCCTTCACACTCAATACTTGCCCGACGCTCAGAGGAACTAGCTTGAAGCCTCTTGCCGAAAAGGTGCCCGTTTGGAGCACGTCTCACGTGACTGCACTACTGTGATAGTGGCATTGACGCCACCACATACACGCCTCAGACGAGCCGCTCTGTCCTCTAATCCTCTACCACCAGCTGGATGAATCTTGCGCGGCATTCCATCAGCTCCACCGCCCCAGTTCTCATCTTCGACGCTCGCTTCGATCCAGAGAGTCGCATCTTCACTACCGCTACACCAGCCGGCTTCGCCATCTACCGTACATGGCCCCTGCAGCTCATCCGGAAGCGCGGTATGACATTCGTTCGGCGGTGATCGCCACAAACTGTGCTATATATTGAAGTTTACGACAGAAATTACCGGCGGCACGCTCTCCGCTGTTGTTCCACTCCATACATCCTCCTTGCTCTTTCTCGTCGGTGGCGGTAGAAGTCCAAGGTACCCTCCAAATAAGGTGATCCTATGGGACGATGCACTTGGCCAGGAAGTCGCAGAACTCGAGTTCAGGGAGAAGGTCAGGGGCCTGACATGCCGACGAGGATGGCTTGCGGTCGCGCTCCGCAGACGGATCGTCGTATTCCAGGTCGGCGAGAGCGTCGTACGGTTTGGGGAGTGGGATACATGCGACAATCCACGAGGTACGTCTCCCGACTCCGACCTACGCCTCATTTCGCTGTCGATCGCTCGACGCTGATTTGCTTTCTTATACTCCAAGGTTTGCTCGCACTGGCGACTGCTGCGCACTCGACGCTACTCGCCATCCCAGGCCGCCAGATGGGGCACATACAGCTCATACACCTCCCGCCTTGTCCCCCTCCGCAACCGATCGGGCCCCCATCACCTACACCCCCCTCGCGCCCTCCTCCAGCACCGACAAAGCACCCGGTGTCGATCATCGCCGCACACACATCTGCCCTTAATACGCTCTCTGTGCCGCCGTCCGGCCGGCTACTGGCCACCACCTCTTCGCGCGGAACTCTGATCCGAATATGGGACACCGTTTCAGGGAAGCTGGTTAGGGAGCTACGGAGGGGTGCTGACAAGGCGGTGATATACGGCGTCGCGTTTCGTCCAGACGAGCGCGAGGTGTGCGTATGGAGTGATAAGGGAACCGTCCATGTCTTCGCTCTTACGGCGGGATCTGGGGCCTCGTGAGTGTGCTTCCCATCTTCCGCATCATTCGAATAACTGAAGGCGGCATCGCCGTAGCAATCGACAGTCAACGTTCTCCCCCTTGACGCCATTCATACCCCTCCCCAAGTACTTCGATTCGGAATGGTCCTATGCGCAGTACCGGATCCCGTCACAATCTGCACACATTTCGATCTCTGCGCAGCCCGTCAGATCTCCGACGGCTGACGTCGTGGACGAAGAGAAGTGCGTGGTAGGCTGGATCCAGGTCTCCCCAGAGAACCAAGAGGAGCCGGGCAGGGTCCTGCCGGTTGAGCATCAGCTTGTTGCGCTGACGTACACGGGGGGCTGGTACCGCTTATCTCTCCCTACATCCACTTCCTCGTCTTCTTCTGCCCCACCGCCACCGCATGTTCTCGCTCAGCCGAGCCCCTCACGCGACCCGCTTTCGGCGTCCCCGCCAAGCGTCAAGACGCTGTCAATGGTGCGCCCGCGGTCATCGAGCGGCTCGTCGTTCACAAGCCGGCCAGACAAGGGTAAGGAGCGCGAGAGAGAGGAGAAACCGGGGCGTGAGTGCACTCTGCGCGAATATAGGATGTTTGGACGGTGGGATGGGTGGGGATAGATGGACTTCCTCTCTTTCTCTTTACTTCTAGTGGTTGCTCTTCTGTTGTGATGTACCTTCCCTTCCACGCTACTCACGTTTCTGTGATGACCGACACGACCCACATACATACACATGTACCACCATACATATCACCCTGCACACACTGTTCGGCCTGTAATAGTATCCTCTTATTGAACGCGGGTCCCCAGACTTGCGTCATTCTAATTCGGGTTGATTGAACCTTAGTACATGAGCGTCACCACGGTTCTATAGGTGATAAGCGCACAGCATTAACTTAAGTTCATCTACCACGACGTCGTGACGTAGACACCTCCCCCAAACTCTCGTGCGGCCCTGAGTAGCGCAAGACGCATGCTCTCTATGCCTGAACCTACCAGCCTCATTTACCCTCTGACGACGGACAAGGGGACATGTGGGTACTGTGGACCCGCCGGAGTGCGAAGCGTAAAGAAAACGAACTTCCATGCGGCGAATTGCGTAGCGCGCAGGCTTTCCTGCAGAGTGAGCCCCTCTTTGCCTAGTGTGAGTTCATTGGTGACACTCACCGACTTTATCGTTCGCGCGGCCCGCAGGTTTACCAGGAGATGATCGACCGTGGCTGGCGGCGGTCAGGCACTTACTGCTATAAGCCCGACTTGCGGCGATCGTGTTGCCCGCAGTACACGATCAGGTAAGCTTGACATCGCGTGGGAGTGTGACAGTCGGCTGAGCGCATGGCTATAGACTGGATGCTTTGGCGTTCAAGCCATCCAAGAGCCAGCGGAAATTGATCAATCGGTTAGTGTGGCTGGCTCTGATTTTCCTCGCCCTAAGCTGACACAACTCAGGTGGAACCGCTTCGTGATACAAGGAGAACAGAGTGATGCCGACATGGGAGATGAGCTGCACTCTAATACCCAGTCCAATGTTCAGAACTCTGCAAAGCGCAAAGGCAACCGCGCCTTCAATCTCACAGACGATATGCACGCATCAGAAACTATTTTTCGCAAAGACCAAGAAGCAGCACATACATTTGAGGTTAGCTGCAGTGATGTTGAGGTCATGCCTAGTCTCCCGTCCTGACATAGGTTCTCTGAGGTCACTCTCGAACCATCGTCGTTCACGGACGAAAAATTCGGGTTATATCAGAAGTATCAGAAAGATATTCACAGAGAGAAAGACAGTTCACCCGATGGATTTGACAACTTTCTCGTACAGAATCCCCTCAAAGTAAGTTTCATCGTCGACTTATGGACGAGCTGAGTGCGGAGTGTTGGCAGGGGCAGCCCATTGAATACCCTTCCGGAAGGCCGGAGCATCTACCGGCCGACTATGGCGCATACCATCAGCTATATCGATTAGATGGGGAACTCATTGCGATGGGGGTCATTGACATCCTTCCGAACTGTGTCTCAAGCGTATATTTCGTGTATGACAAGAAATGGGAGAAGTTCTCCCTGGGAAAGGTGACGGCTTTCTGTCTAAACTGATAATTCCTATCCTGATATGTCCAGCAATCTAGCTAAGTGCAATGCGAGAAGTGGCCCTCGCACGCGAGATTCATGAAGCGGGCGTTGTGGGAATGAAATATATGTATATGGGTCTGTACCCTTTCGTCTTAAGCGGAGCAAAAATTGCTTACAAGCCTCCTTTTCCGCACCCAGGGTTCTACATACATTCATGTCCCAAGATGCGGTATAAGGGCGAATACATGCCTTCATATCTTGCCGACCCCGAGGAGTATACTTGGGTGCCCTTGGAGAAATGCCGCCCACATCTCGACAAGAATCACTACGCGTGTTTCGAGCATCCAGAACGTTCTCTCACAAGCCCTGCCTCTTCTCCCCGTTCGTTCCTCCCTGACTTTCAATGTCCATCGCTTACCCCATTCCGAGCCCAGAGGCCATCCCCACGTTTTCAGATGAGGAGCTCGCACGGGTAATGGCCGTTGTAGATTTCGATGTAGTAGCGCCAGTCAACGTAAGCTTATTAAGAGCTCTAGGAAAAAGCTATTCTAATTCTGATTTAGACATCCGAACATTGGCTTGAGGAGGACACTGAGTCTATAAGCGCCATTTGCCAAACAATCGATGCCTTAGGGCTGAAGCTGTCCAGTGAAATCAAGTTTGATCTCAGATACCTATGAGCCACTCAAGGAGGTCCATCTCTCATGGAATGTCGAGACGGGGACTGTAATAACCTTTGCTCGTGTACCCCCAAGAATATCGCTCATATCTAGAATGGAAAATATGGCCTCTAGCGGCTGGCATGTACTCGCTTGGTTTTTCCTTGAGCTCTTAGAGTACAACAGATGCCAGAGGTAGAACATAGTCCACGGGGTCTAGCACAGATCTCTAAGATAAATATGGAGAATTTAGATAGACCGGATGACTTGAAGTACCTTCCGGCTTAGAGTTTCTCTCCTGCAGTGCTTCGATTATACGATTCGGTGCAGAATCGGACGTCCCAGCCTCTCCCGTGCGTTGTGAATGGAAACTACCATCCGCTCACATGCATGCTCAATGTTTTTGTATAGAATCTGTCGCGCCGATACCACAGAAAGGAGACAGCACATGACAACATCGTCCGGCCTTCTCCGACTTTCCGGATCGGCTATTGGGGTTTGAGACAGGGTAGCGAGCCTGTTTGTTACCCGACAAAGGAAGTCATTCACCCGAATGCTTATTTCTTCGAGTGGTTTGAGATCTTTGGAGCTGAGTGCTCCGGATGGATACCGGGTCGGTGTGGACGATGGCATAATATTAAGGGGATGGAAGGAAGGATTTACAGACGACTCGGGAGGAACATAGCGCATTTGTACGTTGGCTTACTAGAAATTGGAGGAGGAAGTGGAAGAACGAATACCGCTAAAACGTTAGCCATTGCGACTACTGGCCGTGGCAGGGCTGGCCACTTGTGTGGAAGGTTTGCTGTAAACAGCGAACACTTTGATCGGCGTTTAGACAGATTTGCTTTCACCGCTGTTTAGCTTTCCGCGGGAGTTGCCGGAGGGCGCGCGCCTGGGCATACCAGGTGCATGACCTTCCCGAAGCTACTCACCTTCCCTGGCATTGCGCACGGCATGAGTAGGGCGTGTCCTTAGTCGCTGGTCAGGACTCACTACTCCGTGCCCAGTCTATCGTACGCTTTTCCGCATGCACGCTTTCTCCGCCGCCCGCTCACGTTGGGCCGCCTTCCGCGAGGCCCGCCGCGCCTTCGTGCGGAAGCGGCCCGCCCTCAAGTTCTCCCTCTTCGTCGCCTCATGGCTCCCCCTCGGCCTCTTCGCGACTGAGTATGTCTTCAACGTCAAGGCCGTCCGCGGGCGCAGCATGCAGGTGCGCAACACCCGCCCTCTGGGTCTGCGAGTGCGCGGGAGGTGACGGGATACGCGACTCCGCGCCAGCTAGCCCACGCTTAACCCGGACGACTCGCCCTGGCGCGACATCGTGCTCTTCGACCGGTTCTCGGTCAGGATATTGCGGGAGTATCATCGCGGCGACGTCGTTGCGCTCAAGTGAGTACAATTTTACCCTCTTCCTGCTTGCTCGGGGAGTTGAGGGCAGTGGTGCGCGCGCGAAGGTCACCTGTCGACTCAAAACTCGTCGTAAAGCGTATCGTCGCGCTCGAAGGAGACGTGGTACGTCCGCTCACAGGCCGTACCCTATGCACCCGCCCGCCGCTGATGAGCGGTGCTTCTCGCAGGTCAAGACACTTCCACCGTACCCGGACGCGGAGGTGCGTGTGCCCGCGGGCCACGCATGGGTCGAAGGTGCGCGCCCGCTCGTTATGTTCACACCGCAGCTCCCCCGTTTCACATTCCCCCGCCTGTTCTACTTCCCCCGCACACACCGCCCCCAAGGCGACGAGCCCTTCCGGACCGAGGACAGCAACCGCTTCGGCGCCGTGAGTCGCGTTCCCAAACCTAACGCGCGGCGTGCCAGAGGCTGACGCGTCCGCCCCCCGCTCCCGCAGGTCCCGCTTGGCTTGATCGAGTCTAGGTTATCACACATCCTGTGGCCTTGGGCCCGCCTGGGACCGCTCGGACAGCCTCTCATGGCGCGCCCTGACGCACGGCGCGGCACTCCTGACTGGCGCCGCAGCCAGGGTGAGCTCGAGCGTGAACGGTGGCGGGCCTCACGGGTCACCGTCGCCGGTGCGCAGTCGAGCTCGAGCATCGCAGATGCAGACCCTCGATGACGCCAAAACGGTTCGTTTGCGGGGTGCCAGGTTGAGATCGAGGCTTGGTGGTGGTTGTGGCGGCGGCGGCGGTGGTGGCGACTGTGAAGTAGGGTATTACATGCGGTCCGCAGTTTGGTCCGTTTTTATGGTCAATACGATTTCTACAGTCCGCGGGGGCGATTACGATGCTACAGCGTGCTTCACTACCAATAGAATAAAAACAATGCGAGCGAAGGACGTCCTAGGGAAGTGAAAATCGAGGCTGCCGTGATGACGGAAGGGATGCAGAGAGGCGAAGAAGGACGGCAGGGGCAAGGGACATGCGGGTTGTAGGGTAGGACGGGGTTGGTGGGCAACTCCAAAAAACGACAGGGCAGGGTGAGCAAGGGAAGATGCGAATGAACTGCGACGAGGACGAGAGGAAAGAACGAATTCCAGTTGGCGCTGCGACACTACTACAACTACATGGCATGCGTGTGTCCACCGTTATAGTCATACCCGTCATTACCCCCCGTGTGACCCTGCGAGTAGCCGTACTGGTCTGTGTGGTTGAGCATTGGCTGCGCACCAGGCGAGTACGGGTTGGGGTGGTACTCGTCCTGGTACATCCCCTGCGCCTGGTGGCCGTAGGGTGCAGTGCTCGCCGACCGGTAGTCGGGCGCAGTGCTCATCGACCGGTAGTCGGGAGCGGTGCTCTGAGAGCGGTAGTCGGGAGCGGTGCTCTGAGAGCGGTAGTCGGGCAGGGTGGTCTGCTGCGACCGCCAGTCTGGCGCCGTGCTCTGCGAGCGGTAATCCGGTGCCGTGCTTTGTGAGCGGAAGTCGGGCGCGGTGCTTGCTGAGCGGTATTGGTCATACTGGTCGTAGGCGTATCCTTCTGAATGACCGTAAGGTGCACCGGCGGACGCGAGATGGACCTGGCTGGCATGATCCTCGTCGTACATCTGTTGTGGCTGATCGGGTAGGGTACCAAGAGAGTTGTTGTACTGGTGGTAGCCTCCAGCGTATGCAGGCATTGGGGGATAGTCCGCGGGATAGTCCATAGCGACCTTGTAGTCACTATAGTAGTCCGTGGCAGCATAGGTGCTAGGAGCAGGAGCGGCGGTGCGAGTACGAATGGAGGTCGTGTCATCGTCGTCGTCGACAGAAAGGTTCGGGAGGGTGGGCTGGGGAAGAGGCTTCGCAATGAACTCGCCCTTCTTGTTCTTGAGGTGAGAGAAGTCGCCAGCAGCCTCTTTCTTGGCAAGTGCAGCAGCCTTTGCCATACGTTGCTTGTTCCTGCGTTTGATAATCTCGGCAATGCGCTAGAGAGCTAATTTTAGATGCTGAGCTAACCACATTTCTAATGCCACGTACCTTATCGACTTTGTGACAGCAGTATTCCTGTAAAATCTGAGGATACTATTCTCCACGTCACAACAGCGAGGGCACATACCTTGAGGTTCCCCTGGATGTGCATCAAGAGAGGAATGTAGCATATGCCAGCGATGATAAGCATGAGCAGGGAGATGGCGAAGATGGTCACGGTGAAAGCCGTTGACACAGTAAGTGCGGATGTGATGTAGTCGCCATCGAAGTACTTCTTGACGTTGTACCAAGCTCCATCGTCTTCCTTGGAAAGGTAGAACGCGTACAGGGTCAGCGCGTTGATAGATTGACGAGGGCCATCCGCAAAGAGGAGCCGCTTCCAGCCTAACAAGATCATCAGAATATGCACATAAGCGAGATTGCCTGACTACGCACTCTTGAACGTGAAGAAGACGAAGAAGGCGAAGTCGTCCATCCTCTTCGTGGAAGCAGCGATGTGATTGAAGAAACAAAAGTGGTCGTAGGACCCTGATAGTGGGGGCCGTTAAGCCACAGAGCACAGGGTGGTGGAGGATGACATACGAAGGGAATAGTACTTGTTCGCCATGATATTCGTGAAGGCATACGAAATATCACGGCTCTGAATGATCTTCTTCGCCTTGTACGCGTCGTATGCAAGCTATACACACCTAAGAGGTTGTAATAGCTAGAAATCGCACTGGAGACATACCAGGAGGAAGGAGAAGATGACGCATCCGAAGAAGAGCCAACGACCGATGCTGAAGGGAATGTACACACAGCCGTTCGTTTGGTCTTCTGGACAACTGTTGAAGATGGCGTTTGACCATGATGTCGTTGTAAGCATGGTTATTGCCGTGAAGATATCGGAGACATAGACGAGGAAGGAGATGAGGACGCCGACGTAGAGCCAGAGGTACCTGCATCAACGGGGTCAGTAGACTGTCGCCGCAGAGGAGCGTCGGACGCCCGAATGGACATAAGACTGACTTTAATCGCGCGCCGCATCCGGTGTCTCTGAACTCACGAGTGTCGACGAAGTCGAACTGTGTGGGGCGTCAGCCGCACGGACGAGCAAATGAGTGCTGCTGCGGAAATACCTTGTGGTCTGGGACGACCTCTCGTTTCCATGTAGCACCTTTACACATGAGGGCTCACAGGATCGCGTGTTGAAGGGAGTATGTTGGGCAAAGGAGTGTCGAGCGACGTGGGGGCGGCCTCTGAGAGAGAAGCAACGCCCGGGCCAGCCAAGTCGCGGAGAGAAAGAGCGGCTGTCTGGGAAATGACAGGAGGCGAACCTGGGCGGAGAGGTGAGACGAACGCCGGCTTTGAGGGCGAGCGGGCTGTGGCTGGGATCAAGACAGCGTGATGGCAGAGGAGGGGCGGGCTGGGAGCAGGCTCGGGCCAGAGGCTGGAGGTCGTGGAAGAGCAGAGTCTGAGGGCCCCGTTAACGACCAGGGCATCCCCGGTGGCGCTCTCTTCTCTATGGGCGCCTGTCTCACTCCCCCGATCTCGCTCCGCAAGCGCCTGCTATTCTTCGCACCAAAACACAATGACGACCGTACAGAAAATCAAGGTATCCCCCTATCCTCGCTTCCCGCTCCCGGCCTATTGTTCTAACCACTTCACAATGCCGCAAGGAAATCGAAGATGAGATGGTAAGCCGTCCGCCCTTCGCCGTCCCGTACAACTGCTTAGTATGAGGATTGCAGGCGAGGAGTATGTCTTCTGTCCTTCGGCTCCGACAGCCTGTTTCTCAATGCCATCGTGAATCACAGCGCAGAAGAATAAGGCCACGAGCTACCATTTAGGTCAGCTCAAGGCCAAGCTCGCGAAGCTCCGCCGAGAGCTCCTCGGGCCTTCAGGCGGTGGAGGCGGAGGCGGAGGCCTGGGCTTCGACGTTGCGCGTACGGGTATTGCGACAGTCGGATTCGTTGGTTTCCCTTCAGTGGGCAAGGTGTGTTGCCCCCGTGTCGCGACTGTCGCAACGCTCATGTCTGTGTCAACTCCATCCAGTCAACGCTGATGTCCAAACTGACGGGCACACACTCGGAAGCGTCCGAGATTGATTTCACCACGCTTACCACTGTCCCTGGAACGCTCAAGGTCCATGGCGCGCCCATACAGATTCTGGACTTACGTGCGTACCTGGTTTCCGACCATCTCTACGGATACCGCCTCATCCATTATAGCCGGAATCATCGAGGGAGCAAACGACGGTCGAGGGCGAGGTCGACAAGGTAAGCAGAGGCCGAATCACGTTTGAATCATCGAATGTGGTGCTAACTGAGATGTCCCAGTCATCGCCGGTACGTATTCTCACCGGCGATATATCCGTACCGCAGCTCAAGTTCTATCCTAATCAGTCGCCCGAACATGTCACCTCATCTTCATCGTGCTCGATGTGCTCAAGCCCCTCGGGGACAAAGCAATCATTGAAAGTGAATTGGAGGGATTCGGTATCCGACTAAATAAAAAGCCTCCAGCCATTACTGTTCGGAAGAAAGAAAAGGGCGGAATTGCGATTACGAATACCGTCCCTCTCACAAACATCGATCACGACGAGATCAAGGCCGTCCTGAGCGAATACCGCCTCAATAACGCCGATGTCGCGATCCGTCAAGCGAACGCTACCGCCGACGACTTGGTAGACGTCATCGAGGGGAACCGGTGCGTCCTGCGTGTGCCCGGAATCGCCCCCAGCTAACGCCGCGCGCAAGTGTATACATCCCAGCAATCTACGTAGGTTCCCTGCGCACGGCGTGATTGCGCATCAAAAAGGTTCACTGCTCACTGCCCCTCCCCCACCCCATCTCACAGGTACTGAACAAGATAGATGCCATCTCGATCGAGGAGCTCGACCTCCTTTACCGCATCCCCATGAGCGTTCCGGTCTCGTCGCGCGAATGGTGGAACATCGACGAGCTCATCGAGATGATGTGGCAGACGCTCAACCTCGTCCGCGTCTACACCAAGCCGCGTGGCCTCGCGCCCGACTACAGCTCACCAGTCGTGCTCCGCCGCGGCAAGTGCTCTGTCGAAGACTTCTGTAACGCGATCCACAAGGAGATAGCGAAACAAATGAAATAGTGCGTGTCGCCGCTGCCGCTCGCGTGTGGCTTCCGTGAGGCGATGTCCTCAGCTCCCGGGCGCGCTATTCTTGTACGCTGACGCTGATGCCTTCCATGCTTGTTCCACAGCGCGATTGTATGGGGAGCGAGCGCGAAGCACACTCGTGGCCAAAAAGTCGGGTTAGACCATGTTTTGGATGATGAAGATGGTTCGTGCCAGCTTCTTCGCCCATTGTATCTGTCACGATAGCTCGCTAACTTCCACATCCCGACAGTTGTCCACATATCGAAGAAGTAATACCATTCTTGGTTGTTTCCAGTACTGTTGTAGCCCTACATAATTGTGTTATAGCATTCCATGTGTGACCTCATCACCGATCCTGTCGGTTCGAAGATATCGGTCGCTAGCCGGGGTGCACTCAATCAAAGGAAGTGGATTATTAATTCATTATATTGCGAGTAGGGAAGTAGTATATCTAGAGCGGTGATATAAGGGATTCGATTACAGGCCTCTACTGTACGAAGTCTATCGCAATAAGAGTACAACTAGGATACAAGGGCACAGCGTAGCAGTATAATGGATCCGGCGAAAATAGGTATACAAGTACATGGGGGACTCAGAAGTCCTCTTCCAATGAGCTGCACGTCCGGTTAGTAACGCGGAGATTGCCCCGAACCTGGGAGGAAACTCACAAGAGGCGCTCTGCGGGTGCTGCGGAAGCCTCTTCTCCGTCCTTGGGAGCACTCTTGTGGAAGTTGGCAATGGCGTACTCGGACACACGCTTCTCAAAGAAGTTCGTCTTCCCTTGGAGGGAGATAAGGTCCATGAAGTCGAACGGGTTCGCCGCGCGGTAGTGCTTCTCGTTTCCAAGAGCAACGAGCAGGCGGTCGGCGACAAACTCAATGTACTGGCACATCAAATCCGCGTTCATACCAATAAGAGATACTGGCAATGCCTCTGTTGCATTTCCGTCAGGGGTGCGTCTGGCAGAATGAGACGGAATGAACTCACCCGTAAGAAATTCCTTCTCAATCTCGACAGCCTCGGTAATGATCTTCTCCACGCGTAGCGGATGCGGTCGCCGCTTCAGATGATGGAAAAGTAGACATGCGAAGTCGGTGTGCATTCCCTCATCGCGGGAGATGAGTTCGTTAGAGAACGTGAGCCCAGGCATGAGCCCGCGCTTCTTGAGCCAAAAGATCGACGCGAAGGAACCCGAGAAAAAGATCCCCTCTACGGCCGCGAACGCGACGAGGCGTTCCGCGAATGCAGACCGCTCGTCAGATATCCAGCGCAGCGCCCAGTCAGCCTTCTTCTTGATACATGGTATTGTCTCGATGGCGTCGAACAGAAATACGCGCTCGGCGGGATCCTTGATGTAGGTGTCGATGAGGAGGGAGTACGTCTCGGAGTGTACGTTTTCGATCATTATTTGGAAGCCATAGAAGCAACGGGCTTCAGCTGCTTGGACTTCATTGGAGAAGCGTTCAACGAGGTTTTCGTTGACGATGCCGTCCGAGGCTGCGAAGAAAGCAAGGACATAGGACAGGAAATGCCGCTCGTTGGATGTGAGTTTGCCGTTCCAGTCCCAGAGGTCATGCGACAAGTCTATTTCTTCCACAGTCCAGAAGGATGCCTGAGCCTGTTTGTACATCTGCCATATCTAGGGACAGTTGAGCGGCATACCCTAGTTCCAATAGTGTTTAATTTACCTCATTGTATTGAATAGGAAACAGTACGAAACGTCTATTTGTCTCGGTGAGGAGAGGTTCCATGTCTAGTTGCAACGATGAGAGAGCAGCTGACAGAGACAGGGGTAGGGGCAAAACGTACGCTCTGGTAATGTAACCTCCCCAACGAATCGCTCGTGAAGGTCTTCGTCTTCTGATAGGCTTGACTCATGCTGTTCTGAAGAACTCACACAAGGATTACTCTTCGACGGGTAATGTGTGACGATGGCGCGTTTAGGGGATCGAGAGACAGCTGGCGAATATTCTTGAACACCTGTAGCACCGTTTGGGACGGCCATGGTCTTGGAGGCTTTGGAGAATGTCGACACGCGTGGTTGTTCGGACAAAGACATACACAAACGGACTTGCAGGTCAAGATGGAGGCGGAAGTGAAGAGGTTTATTTCGGCAAGACGGCGGTGGAGACCACAAGGAAATGACGTGGAAGCGCCCGCGGTTGTCGAAAATGAGACGCGTGATGTCACGCGTCGCATGACATTACATAATCACGACCACGACCACGTCGGACTCGCCCACTCGGAGCTTTTCGGCTTTGGGCACCACCACAGTCGCCAAAGCGCTGGACGAAAAGGAAGTGACGGGGGTGCTTTCCCACGCTCTTCCCCGCTAGTGGCTCTTTATATAATGAGACGCGGTCACGCGACAACAGAGCCAAACAACGCGTGCCGTCGCGTTGTTGAAAATCCAGCCCTATTTAAGCCTCCAGGCGCGCCAGGTCTCTGCGTGAACACCCTCAACCTCCTCTGGAGCAGCCCTACCACCTACCCACTCCATCTAGACTCGTCTTACTATCTCTTACCATGTCTGCTGCCGGCATTACTACCCCTCCTCGTGTCCCTTCCCCTGCGCCCACCCCTTCGAAGAAGGTCAGTGGTTGACCTTCGCGTCCTAGCCATGTGACCGCGTCTTACCTATGTTCTAGGCTGCCGCAGCCCTCAACGCCATGGCGTTGACCACTCCCACTAAGCCCCAGAAGAAGATTGAGATCATCGACGATGCACGTCGGTCAGACTCTCCCGAGTCTGACGATGAGTCCCCGGCACCGTCAAAGCGCTGGGTTGGCGAGGTTGATCTTCCGGAGCGTAAGTGATCCCGACGCGTCTTTACGCGTAAAACGCGTGCTAATGAGCGTGTCGACGTCTAGATATGGAGCCTCTGTTGATGGAGTCTAAGCGTCGCTTCGTGCTGTTCCCTATTCAATATCATGAGGTATGTCCCATCCAGTGTTTACTAAATGGGCTGGTATTTAGTGTCCATGCAGATCTGGCAAATGTACAAGAAGGCCGAGGCGTCATTCTGGACAGCGGAGGAGATGGACCTTTCGAAAGATCTCCACGACTGGAACAACCGCCTGAACGACGATGAGCGCCACTTCATCTCCCACGTCCTCGCCTTCTTCGCTGCCTCGGATGGCATTGTCAACGAGAACCTGGTCGAACGCTTCTCTAACGAGGTCCAAGCTGCCGAAGCGCGTTGTTTCTACGGGTTCCAGATTATGATGGAGAACATCCATTCCGAGACGTACTCCCTCCTCATCGACACCTACATCAAGGATCCCAAGCAGCGCGAGCACCTCTTCGACGCCATCGAAACCATCCCTTGCATCAAGAAGAAGGCGGACTGGGCTCTCCGTTGGATTTCAGACAAGAACTCTGCCTTTGCGGAACGTCTTGTTGCGTTCGCCGCGGTAGAGGGTATCTTCTTCTCCGGTTCATTCGCTTCCATCTTCTGGCTCAAGAAGCGTGGCCTCATGCCCGGCCTGACGTTCTCCAACGAACTCATCTCCCGCGACGAGGGCATGCACACCGATTTCGCGTGCTTGCTCTTCAGCCACATGAAGCGCCGTCCCCACCCAGAAGTAGTCCGCAAGATTATCACTGAGGCGGTTGCCATCGAACAGGAGTTCCTTACCGGTACGTAAGATTCGAACATGGGTGCTTGCTTCTCTTGACATCGTTTTACAGATGCTCTTCCCTGTGCTCTCATCGGCATGAACTCTAAGCTCATGTGCCAGTATATCGAGTTCGTTGCCGACCGCTTGTTGGTCGCCCTCGGTGATGACAAGTTCTATGGCGTCACGAACCCCTTCGACTTCATGGACATGATCTCGCTCCAGGGCAAGACGAACTTCTTCGAGAAGCGTGTCTCGGACTACTCTAAGGCGGGTGTCAATGCTTCCGCTCAGAGCACTACAGCGGAGGTGTCCGCGAGCAAGACCTTGTGAGTACCCCTGTGACCTCTTCCATAGTATGACCCTGACCGGATGATTCCAGCTCGCTTGACGAGGACTTCTAAGTTCGTGTTAGCTCGGTGGACCGGAGTTTTATCTTATTGCCCTCATTGCACGCTATCATCTGCATCACACGAAGTATTTTACCGCACGTAGATCTGTCATACTAGCATCATTGTCTGTACTATTGCATGTATCCTCCTAGTTTTTATACCTCATCCCGAATATATGGCTTTGTCTCGCAATTCCGAATAAGAAGCTGGTCTGCGGATGTTGAACGATTACCCTTGGTCGTCGATACGGTAATGACTCGGCCTTGTGCAGTGGCCTATAGACTGTATAGGACCTATCGACTGAATGTACGCAGAATGACTCGGTCGCTCGATAGGGATAGAGAATGCATATAAGGATGGTAGCGGTTAAGGGTAGCGTTCACTATCATAACTTCTCTCCCGCCATGGACCTCACTATCCGAGACACTACCGAGGGCGACCTCCAAGCGATCGTCGACATCTACAATGACCAGATTGCTAACGCCAGCGCGACGTTCCACACCGAGCCCCAAACGGTGGCTGACCGCACCAAATGGCTCGCCGACACCCAGGCCGAACAGTACCCGTGTATCGTAGCCGAGGCAACAGACGAGGCGACCGGCGAGAAGCGCGTTGTCGGGTTCTGCAGCCTGTGGCACTACAATCCCCGCCAGGCGTACGACGGGTAAGAGCCAATACGACGAATGGGTGTATAGTTGTCTCATAGAATCATTCATAGGACTGCGGAAATCTCCCTGTATGTGCACAAGGACTGCCGCGGGCAAAGAGCGGGGCAGAAGCTTCTTGCGAGGATACTGGAGGAGGCGAAAAAGCAGGAGGGCAGATTCCATGTTATTATGGGTATGAGCGACGATATGCCTATATGTGAAGCACTATCTGACCTCCGTTACCCAGCCGGGGTGACTACGGACGATCCACGCCGGACGAAGTTCTGGGCGGGGCAAGGGTTTGAGCTGCGTGGCACGTTGAAGGAGGTCGGGAAGAAGTTCGGTAAATGGCTGGATGTCTCGTACTACCAGTTGATGTTGTGACAGAATGTGAGGTGGATGTAAGAATTGAGAAGTATGCACGATTCGACGAAACCGTAGAGTGTTGAACAGGTGAAGAACGTGAGAGCACTGACAAGTCTACTTGTCTTTCTTCGACTCTGTTGTCGGTCGCCCCTTCTCTCGCGCTGTTAGACGCGACTCTTCGCGTACAGACTCGATGATGTATGCAACTAGCACTACGTTCGCCGAGACGATGGCAGTAATGGCGGCATAGATGGTATTCCCTGTACGGCAGCAGCGAGTGAGTAGACATTCGAATGGGTATACAGACGGACGTACCTTCCCATAGATAATCTCTTGAAACAAAGTACGAGCTTATAGGGACGAGCCCAAGAGCAAGCGCGAAGATTATGAGCTTCGTGAGGATGCCGCTGTGAATATATGCGAGTGGCATTTAGAGAAGGCAGAACTGAAGGGAAAATATGGGCAAACTCACCTCTGCTGTTCAGCTTGGCGAGACACCACTTTCCCTACTGCCGTCTGCTCGCTCATCTTTCAATAGTCTTGTTGGTTTGGAAGAAGTGGACACAAGTGGGAGCGTGCGCCGGTGAGTGGACGAACACAAATATGCTCAAGCTGGGGCCCGTACTCAATATTCAATGCCCCCGCGTCATGTGAGCGACTCGACATAGGCGCGATGTGGCACGCGTCAGACGCGTTCGGTGTAAACTACGGCTGTCCTCACCTCCACTTGCACATCTGGATGCTTCTTTATTTGCTCTAAAGCCGCCTCGTTGCCCTTTCTGAACTGCTGGCAAAGTATCTACACATGAGTCAACGCCGTCTATCCCCAATTGCAACTCGTTCTTCGGCTACTGCCTCAGCAGGGGAGAAGGCAAGCCCTCACCCAGATGCTATAGTAGAGGAAGATGTTCAAGCAAGCAAAGAAGAAAAGAGGGGCGTGCACGAAGCGAGACAAGGATGGCTATCCTATCTCGCGTTAGACATCACAAAGTCTGAGTGGGAGGTACTCATTGCCTCTACTTGTCTCAAACTGTTCCTCTTTCCTGCATAGTGTGTATTCCACCGGCCTCCCTTCTTTTCGTATCTCCACTGAATGTATACATTAGTCGGTCTACCGATTTCGAAGTGCACCGTAACTGGCTTGCAATTACACATTCACTACCAATATCTAAATGGTACTATGATGTACGCCCTTCTCTCTTATGACAAGCATCGTCTCCTTGTTGAGTGCTTGGTTTTGGCCCGTAGACTACGTCTGAATGGAGTGAGTCTCGTAGTCGTAATGGTGAAAGACATGATGTACTCATTCTTTGACAGCACTTGACTACCCACCATTCTTCGCCTACTTCGAGAAACTGTTGTCTATCCCAGCATACTTCGTCGATCCGAGAATCGTGGACTTGAATAATCTCAACTATGATGCGTGGTCTGTCATTGCGTACCAACGGACAACCGTCATCGTCACCGAGCTGGTTTTGGGGGCCGCTGTGCTCAAGTGAGTTGTTCCTGTGACTTCCCTGTTAATGTCTTAATTCACGAGGACAGGTTCATCCGCGGAGCGGAAAACCCGACCATGCAACGCGTCATCTCTGCATCTCTTTTCTTACACCCCGGTTTCCTTATAGTGGACCACATCCACTTCCAATACAACGGATTTATGTTTGGAATACTCCTCTGGTCGATTCTAATGGCTCGGAACGTGAGCCTGACAAGCCTAACAGTATTTATATATAACTAACCTTCTAACATGCAGAACTGCAAACTAGCTAGCGGCTTCTTATTCGCTGTTCTTCTTAACTTCAAGCATATCTATCTATACCTCGCTGTGCGTCGAAACCTGGTATTTCTATCATCCAGTACTCATCATTCCGTCGATGCAGCCCGCCTACTTCATATACCTCTTACGATCATACTGCCTGTCGCCGTCCTTCACGCTTCTTCCAGGTCGTTTCCTCTCCCTAGCTAACGCTGTCATCCTCACGTTCCTCGTGTCTCTGGGCCCCTTTCTCCTGATGGGACAGCTGCCACAACTACTCAGCCGCCTCTTCCCATTTACGCGCGGCCTCAATCATGCTTACTGGGCGCCGAATTTCTGGGCATTAGTGACTGCGGCTGACCGCATTCTTCTGAAATGTTAGTGCCCGCCCATCGAGTTGATTTCGTTTCATTAACTTCCCTTCCAGTTGTCAACCGAGGACAACTTGCAGGGCTGGCTGTCAACCAATCTGGTGTAGTCTCGACCTCTCGAGGTCTTGTTGGGGATACTGTCTTTGCCGTCCTCCCGACCGTGAAGCCGGTCCACACATTCGCGATCACAGTGGCCTTCCAGACGGTTGGTCCATAATTTCGCAGAGGGACTATTCCCATCCTGACGAGTGGTTACCCTGCAGGTTTACATGGGCAAGCTATGGACAAGCACATCCTACAAGTCATTCGTGACTGCATTGACGCTATGCGGCTTCACATCGTACATGTTTGGGTGGCATGTGCACGAAAAGGCTATTCTCCTGGTTTTGGTGCCTCTAAGGTGGGTTAGCTCTATCATGTTGCGCGCGCACACCACTGATATCTCTTCGTAAGCTTGCTCGCTGCTGATAACAATGAATACTTCCGCACCTTCACAATTGCATCTATAGCAGGTGTTTATTCATTGTTCCCTTTGCTGTTCACCCCAGCAGGTTCGTATCTCAGTTACTCCCCGCGAGCTCCTACTGATATTCGATCAGAAACGCTTGTCAAGATCGTTTACTCTTCTCTGTGGGCCATCTTTGTTCTGCGCCCTATCCATCGGCAGGTCTACACGTACGTATCATTCTAAAATGTCCCTTGCATTGTCCTGATAGGAATACCTACATAGATTTCCCCGCACAATACCATTCGTCATCATGGACTTCGCCGAAAGGTTCTATCTGGCGGGATTTCCACTGCTCCAACTTTTCGTCACCTTGTTCCCTCTCCTAACCGCCCGTCGTGTAAGCTCAGCCGAGGAAGGCGCAGAGAGTGAAGGATCTGCATTAGAGTTTTTGCCTTTGATGTTGACTAGCGTGTACTGCGCCGTCGGTCTCGTGTGGGCTTTTGTAAGGTTATCTGTCATGTATCTCGTTAGTACAGATTAAATGGCCACCATCCTTTGGTTTTCTACCTGGTTGTCCCTGCGTTCGAGCCGCGTTTCCTGCTCCAAGTTCAAACATGAAGTGATTGTGCCAAGATCTAATCTTATCGCCTTGGGATGAACCGAATTTTTGCTAAGCGCTTGTATCATCCGCTTGACGCCGGCACTTCCGTCCACTCTTGATTCACTCCCTGCTATAATCTACCATTCGTCATTCCCGGTGGAATTATTCATCAATATGGTGAGTATGTAGAAGTGCTTTTCTGAACGAGAAACCTGACGAAGCACTCCAGATTCGCCGTCAAGCACGCGAACGCCGACAGTACATCTATGCCAAATCCCTGGAGTCACAGGAGAGGCAAACATACGCGAGGAAGCAGCAAATTAAGGACGCACTCGCCAGCGGGAAGTCTCTCCCGACTGAGCTGAGAAAGGATGCAGCCTCGTTAGGGCGGGACTTAGCGTTTGACGAGGCCCAAGCAGGTACGTAGGCATCTTTGTGTGCCCTGTGGCTGCATTCCTTACAGTGTCCGGACGTAGAACCAACGTCGCACATCGACAATGAATACTCTCGTGCTGGGATTATGGACCCCAAAATTGTCGTCACAACTTCGCGTGACCCCAGCTCCAAGTTACTGCAATTCTCGAAGGTGAGCATCTTCGTCCAGCGTGCCCTCGGAAGGAGGGTCTGACGACCCGGCCTACACGTAGGAAATGCGTCTGGTATTCCCCAACTTGCATCGCATAAACAGAGGGAACTACGTTGTAAAGGAGCTTGCGGAGGCGTGTAGAGCGAACGATGTTACGGACCTCGTGATCCTGCATGAGCACCGCGGTGTACCAGGTGAGTCGTCCTGCCGTCTTGTCTTCAACTATCCTCAATCGTGTCCGTTCAACGTCAAGACGCCATGATTGTTTCGCACTTCCCCCACGGCCCAACGGTCTACTTCACCCTGCACAATGTGCAGCTCCGGCACGACATTGCGTCGTATAAGTCCTCAACTGTCTCCGAGCAGTACCCCCACCTCATCTTCGAGAACTTCTCCTCGCGCCTCGGCGAGCGCATGCGGGACGTACTCAAATACCTATTCCCTGTCCCCAAGGAAGACAGCAAACGCGTGATGACCTTCTCAAACGAAGACGATTTCATTTCATTTAGGTTTGTCAACTCTACAGGCATTGTCTGACATGAAGGGCTGACGAGGTACAGGCATCACGTTTTTATGAAAATTCCGCCAAAGCAAATACAGCTTGCGGAAGTCGGACCACGGTTCGAGATGAAGCGTATGTCGGATGTAGCACATCTCCACTCTTCATTCTGACGAAGTATCGTGGTATAGCATACGAGATTCGGCAAGGCACCATTGAGCAGACAGAAGCTGAACGCGAATGGGTCTTGGCACACTACTCGCGGACTGCCAAAAAGCGCAGCCTGCTGAGTGGCCCTGCCCCTCGTGCATCTGCGGCGTCCGCTGAGGACGACTCAGAAAAGAATCCGAAGAAGCGTGCGAGGAGATGAGGGCTTTCTCTCTTACTCGCTCATTCTCTTTCGGCTTCGTGGATGTTTTGCTGACCCGGGGAGCCTCGAGTCAGTTGTACATTATACTTTCATGTAAAAGTACAGTATATACAGGTGCGACACTATCCAGCGCATTCATAAACAACGACCTCGGGGTGTCGTCAGTCATGAAGACCGCTTGGAGGCTCTGTGCATCTGTCACTTTGGTCAAGTCTCCCGAAAATGTTCTATCAACGACATCGACTTACAATGTGGATACCGATGGGCGAACCATCCCATGCCAAGTTGCCTTCGCCTACGACATCCGAGCGGACTTTTGTGTAACCAAGTGCTTCGTAGAATGGCCATGCATCTGTGGTGACGAGCCAAATATCGCGGCCATCGGTGTCGCTCTAATGCGTGGTTGGGAGCTGTCGGAACGGAGAGGCAAACGAACATTGCACTCACCTTCGACATAACGTGTCGCAACAACGCTGAGCCATACCCCTTTCCCTGCGCAGCCGGATCCGAAGCGAGGAACACGATCTCATACATGTTCTCCAAGCGGTCTCCGAACGCGTCTTGCGCCATCGCCAGGGTCTTCTGGGCAAATTCTGCCTTGCGCTGCGTCATGTCGTGCCGTCAATAAGCAAGGAGGAATCTAGAAACTTCTCGCTTCGAAGCCTCCCGTACCTGTTTTAGCTCAGAGGTGCAGAAGAGCGCAAGCACTCCTTCCACCAGCTTCACGCACCAGGCGTCCGAACGGTTTCCCGGATACGAACTAACCATAAAAGCAGCTCGGTCAGACTCATACTCTAGTAGTAGCTGTTAATACCACATACTATCTCATCAGGGCAATGCCGCCGTCGACAGCCACGGCACGGTTCTGGTAGACCGCACCCGCCCAGGCAACACCGCTGGAGATGCCATCTCGGAGCTTCCGAAATGACGTCGTATCTGCAGACTGCCATGCGGAGTTTGTGGACGTCAGCGCCGACACCGTGGCCATCCACTTCCGTTGTTGTACTCGACACGCACAACAAAGTAGGACATAAGAGGGTCTGTCTCGAATGCTCGGCGCATGGACTCGACACCAGTTCGTACATCACCTGTGTACATGCATGTTGAGAGTTCCGGTCAGCACGATGTTAGCCCGCGTATACAATGGCTTACGATATTTCATGGGCATGACCTCCACGGCACGTTTGTTGCTGGGGAGGGGCGCACTCTCTGTCACTACACGTCTGGTGACATTGGATTCCATGATGCCTTAAATTCGAGGAGGACCTGAGGCCAAGAGCACTGTGAGAAGTTAAAGTACCGACGGACGTTGAGCTTACTGGAACAGTATATATACAACTCGGAATTTGACTGATCAGTCGAGCGCTGCTTGTGTTCTTCAGAGTACGTACGTAGTCGTGAGTAAGGTATGGCAGAACATATGAGGCACTGAATATGGTCGCGGCGAACTACGATGACGTGCTCTTAGGTACTCCGATCGAAGCTCGAACGTGACTGTCGGTCGCTCTGCTGTGCACCCTCGCGTACTTGGTTTGTATGGCCCGAAGGCGTGCGAGGACCGGTGAACAGTCAGCCGCGTCCCAGAACGGTTTCTATGCCGCCCCAAATTGCACTTCTTGGGGCCTCACACCAGACCGAAAGTCCACAGGTTCCTTTGAGGCTCAAAAGTGAATTAGATGAACTAAGCACAAGCTGTCTTCTGCGTTGCGCCAAGTAGCATAGAATTAGAATAGGGTGGCCCGCGGCGCCCCGGAAGTATTCAATGGCACAAAGATGATCTTACACTATTCCCCCATATCCAGGTTGGACACACCCTCGGGACCACGAGCACAAGAAAACATGGCACGGCCAACTTGACAGTCAAGGTTCCTCGGCCTGCTTATACTCAGAACTGAGCTTAGAGGCTCTGTACATCTGTGAAGTTCTTGAGAACGTGCAACACAGCTTGCGCGATTGATCACGTACAATATGTATCGAAATAGGACCGCCTTCCCATGCAGGATTGTCGTCTCCAACCGAAGCTGAGCGCAGCTTTGTGAATCCAAGGTACTCGTAAAACTGCCAGGCATCGGTAGTGACCAGCCAGATGTCATGCCCATTGGCGTCACTCTATGATGGAAATTAGCGAAGTCGATAGCATAATGTCGGTTAGGCGCACCTTGTCCACGACGTATCTCACTAGCGCAGACCCATAGCCACGGCCTTGCGCGGCGGGATGGGTGGCAAGGACTTGGATCTCGTACATGTCCTTCAACTTTTCACCAAACAAGTCAAGCACCATGGCGCGGGTCTTAGTCCCAAACTCTTCATTCCGCTAAAGAAAGGAAGGATACGACAAGCTGAGTCGTCTGCGGGGCAGGTGGATGGAGCTGCGGCAATCGTACCTTCTTCAACTCCTCAGAACGGGTCCGAGAAAGGAGCTTCATGAGAGAGACAGTGATCAAGGGGTTCGCGCTGTTACCTGGACGCGAACTGCGTACAACTCATGAGCCTGCGGAGAGGGGGGTACAGTGGACGATCGACATGAGGACGCATAGACGTACTATTTCATCAGCGCCATACCCCCGTCTACGGTGACCATTCGGTCCTGGTGAATCCCAGCTGTCCAGCCTAGGAGGTTCGTGAGAGCTTGCCGAAGCCTAGGGAATGAGTCCGCGGACTGTGGTGGGTCTAAATGGCGGGTTCCGCAAGAATACAAACACCCTTACCGAGAAATACGGCATAAGAGAGTCCGTCTCAAACGCTTTGCGAAACGACTCGTTACCGAGTGGTATATGGTCTAAGTAGCCCACCACAGAGCTTGAGATTGTGATAGGGATATGATTATGGGATCAAACATACAGTATCGCATTGTTACTACTTCCACCGCGCGGCCGTTCTGTAGGAGGGGAGCAGTTTCCGACGTCGACGTCATAGCCTATAGGAGAACCCTGGGTCGGACAATATTGGGATATTGAATGCAGGCGCAGAGGGGGCGACGGTTAGCGTGCAAGGAGAGCGGATGAAAGGGGGCAGGGCATGAGAGAGACGGGGTATATATGCTGGGTCGCGCATATGGGGACGACATCCTGCGATGCGGTTCGCAGCTTCTCGGATGGCAGTTCTGGGCGGCGAAGCGCTCACACCCTTCACTGGCCGGTCTCTTCGGAGTCCGCCTCGATCACGCCTCGGCCAATCAGATGCATTCCTCGGAGGTGTATTCAGAGTTAAGGAGACGTTTTAGCTTTGCACGTCTTCGATCGCGGAGTGCCCTCGGTTCAGCCACCACGAATCTACATATCGTGCACAACTTGCTTGCACGGCGGGGTTTTACTCGCACACATCCCCGGAGGAGCATCGACGTTATCATGGCGGGGTGAGGTTCGTACACACTTCTGCATTGTGGGTATAGCTGATACATCCATCGAGAGTTACTGCTACCCCGTTCCTCCGTTTTACTCAACCGTGAGCGACTTGTCCAGCTCAGAGAAGCCCTCAAAGAACGACGTGAAGAGGTCGACGTAGTTCTGCACATCGTGCGAGCCGGCCGTCTCGCGCACTGAGTGCATAGACAACATCGCACAGCCGATATCCACAGTGCGCACACCGATCTTCGAAAGCATGGGGCCCACAGTCGATCCACACGGCCTGTGGCAAAATAGTCAGCACCGGCGCAAGGCAATGAGCAATCTCCGCCACCAGTGGCGCCCACGCACATGTCGTTCCGGACCTCAAACTCCTGCACCTTTCCGCCCTTCTTCTCGATGAGCTTCTTGACGATGAACGACCCGATCGCGTCGCTGGCGTAGCGCTGCTTCGCGTTCGTCTTGATGACGACGCCGCCGTTGATGCGCGGCGCGTGGTTGTCCTCGTGCTTGCTCGCGAAGTTGGGGTGCACGGCGTGGCCCATGTCCGCGCTGACGAGGAACGAGCGCGCGACGGACTGCGCGTACGCGGCGGGCGTCGGCGAGAGCCGCTGGAGCAGGAACGGGATGAGCGACGACTCGGCGCCGGAGGTCGAGACCGAGCCGATCTCCTCGTGGTTGAAGAGCGCGATGCAGTTCACGTTGCCCTCGAGCGCGGTGAAGCTGCTCGAGGTGGCGAAGGTCGCGATGGCCTCGACAGCGCAGTACCTGCAACTGTGTTAGACGTTGTCTATGCGAGAGGCGGGATGGGGCTCACGATGAGAACTGGTTGTCCATGCGTGGGCTGTAAACGAGTTCGCTGTTCAGACCGCCGAGTACGGAGGGCTGGACATCAAACAAGTGACTACAACGAGACGTGAGATAGATGGTCATACGCTGATAAGCAGAATCAACGAACACTTCAAAATCATGGATCAACTCCGGGGCAACTGATAGTTCGGAAGCAAGTAGGGAGAGGAGTGCCGGATGGTGATTGTCCTGAATACTAGTCGCGCTGGTCGACGACTTGGGGGTGCCCTCCGTGGAGTTCAGTTGAGCTTCTAGCGCGAGGATGGGCACGAACTCGGTCTCCGTGTTGAACTTGAAGTTGTCCCCACCGGTTCGGTCCACTACAACCGTTCTCTCCGTTAGTCGTGTGCGGCAGATAAAAGCCGGTGTTCCTCACAGTGGATAGCAAGGGACGGGATGCGAAGGAGAGGCTTGTCAATCCTGACAAGCTTCGAGTGGAACTTGCCATCCTTGTCCGCGATGACGACCCTGCCCGCGAGCCCAAGGTCGCGGTCGAACCAAGTGTGCCAGAGGCCTCCGCCGTACGTCTCGACACCTACTTGGAGATAACCAAGCTTAGACCGCTTCGAGACGGGCCTAATCTAACCTTCGCCATACACACAATGAGAAGTGTGCGCACGTAAGAAACAAATACGCGCACTTACCCGGAGGTTGGGGCTATCAATGTGGGTGGCGACGATAGATACGCCGGAGCCTGGCGTCCATCCCTTCGGGAGAGTGAACGCAAGGACGGCACTCTGGTTGCTGTTTCGACGAGTTCAATGAGCTCACGCGACACACCGGCACGAGGGCGGACGTACCGGGTGAAGTAGTACTTTCCATTGGGCCGCAGACCCTTCTCCCAGTCGTCCTGCTCACGAATCTAGATGGGACTGAGTCAGGCAAGATGGCCGATTGTCACGGACGCCGCTATTATTTACCTTGGAGAAGCCAGCCTTTTCTAGGATAGCAGACGCTGCGGTGACGGCATGGAAAGGGGTGGGGGACGCGTTGACGAAGCTGAGGAGCCTGTGCGCGGCCTCGGGGCCCTGCTGGGTCATCATGGTCATGTTGCGGAAGGAAGAGGGGGGAGCGCGGGGGAGGAGTGTACTTGGGTTGCGAGCAGATGGATGGGTTAGGCAGGCCTTGTACCGGCAAGACGAGCCTGGGAGGACTCTGCGGAAGGTCGACCACGCGATTGTCCGACTCGAATCGCGGACCGTCCGGAGGAGGTCCATCGGGAACGCTCCAAAGCACCCGTGGGAACTCTCGAAATTATTCCCTGTGCCGGCTCCCATTGGCTCAGCCGCCCACGCTCTTCGCCTCCGTCCAACCCGTCTCGCCTGCTCTGTCTACGATGGTGCAGAGCTATCTGCGCCATGGGCCTACAGAGGTACGCGCTGCACGCCTACGCGTTGCTATCACTTCTAACCTTTTCTTCAGGCGTTTGGGCTCGTATGCAGCGCGTCTTCGAATTCGCACTACGATGGAAAACTCGCGTACGTCCCCGCTCTCGAGGATATCTTGGTGTGGGATGTCAAGAAGGGCCAAATGGTGCGCGATATCCTGAGTCATACACCCTTCCTCTCTTGACATTATTTAGCTCGCGATGTGGCACGAAACTGGGCACCGCGCAGAAGTAACCTGCATACTCCGCTCTCCGCAAAAAGATCACTTCGCCGTAGGGTACGCCGACGGTTCCATTCGCCTATGGAGCGCGTCTTCTTCCTCGGTGCTCGCGACGTTCAACGGTCACAAGAAAGCTGTGACTGCGCTCGCGTTCGACGAGACTGGCACCAGGCTCGCTTCCGGCTCGCAGGACACCGACCTTATTCTGTGGGACGTCGTCGGTGAAGCTGGCCTGTACCGGTACGTCTTGGTTTTCATCCGCGCCTTTATCTTCTTTTTTTTTTTACCTCTTCACAGCTTGCGCGGTCACCGGGACCAAATTACTGCGATCCGTTTCGTCCGCCCCGTTGCCGACTCTGCGCCCTCGACGTCCACGGGAATTACTCCGGGCTTCCTCTTGACCGGCTCCAAGGACACGTTCCTGAAGCTATGGGACCTTTCAACCCAACACTGTATTCAGACCATCGTTGCTCACCGTTCAGAAGTGTGGACTATGGACCTCGACCCCGAGCAAGAACATGTCTTCACTGGCAGTGGAGAGGGAGAGCTGAAAGCATGGAGAGTCGACCATGCTGCCCTTGCACAAGGGTTGAGGGAAACGGAATCAGGAGAGGTACGTGTACTACCCTCGTCCTTGTACCTCATTTTCCAACCCTTCGGCAATCCAGGTCGCGAAATTCATCCACCCCGTAACAACGTTGCCTCTTGCGTCTTCGCATCGCGTCTCCCAGATCACTTTCCACCCCAACAAGCCCTACCTTGCCGTACAGTCCCACGATAAGTCCGTGGAAGTGTTCCGGATACGCACCGAGGAGGAGATCAAGAAGAAACAAGCACGTAGACGCAAGCGTGCTAAGGAGAAGGAACAAGAGAAGAAAGAGAAGGGGAAGAAGAAGGACGAGGGAGGCGACGTTCAGATGGACGCGGAGCCCGAGGCACAAGAAGTCCAGCTTGTGGATCTCTTCCAGCCGTACCTGATCGTGCGTGCTAGCGGGAAAGTTCGTTCGTTCGCCTTTAGTGAAGAGGACGCGGGAGGCAAGGGCAACGTCCAACTGTTTGTCGCCCTCTCCAACAATGCGCTGGAAGTGTACAACATTCCGCCACCCACCAAGTCGAAAGACGACAGTCCTGAGGCCACGCGTATCTTTTCGGTCGATCTTCCTGGACATAGAACGGATGTTCGTTCTCTCTGCCTAAGCTCCGACGATATGTTGTTGGCCTCAGCATCCAATGGTAAGTCATATTCGCCCCTCGTATGTTGGGGTTAAACTAAGACGTGCATTAGGCTCGCTGAAAATATGGAATATGAAGACCACCGCATGCATTCGGACCATGGACTGCGGCTACGCGATATGCAGCACATTCCTTCCCGGCGACCGTCAAGTTGCTGTTGGCACGAAATCAGGCGAAATCCTGATATACGACATCGCGTCGTCTACGCTCATCGATACCGTCCAGGCCCACTCTGCCACCGTATGGTCAATACACCTTCGTCCAGACGGGACCGGACTTGTCAGCGGCAGTGCTGACAAAGATGTCAAGTTTTGGGACTTCGAACGCAAGCTTGCTAATAGTGATAATGTGCGCATCTGTCCTGCTTGCCCCTAGAACCCCTTGCTTACATAGAACACTAGCCACGAAGCGCAGCTCTTCTCACTCTCGTCCATATCCGGACACTGAAAATGACCGACGACGTGCTCAGCGTGCGCTATAGCCCGAACGGCAAGCTGCTCGCCGTCGCGCTGCTCGACTCGACCGTCAAGGTCTTCTACCAGGACACGCTCAAGTTCTTCCTCTCACTCTATGGACACAAACTCCCCGTCCTGTCGATGGACATCTCGGGCGACTCAAAGCTCATCGTGACGTGCTCTGCGGACAAGAACGTCAAGATCTGGGGCCTCGACTTTGGCGACTGTCACAAGTCGCTCTTTGCGCACGACGAGAGCGTGATGCAGGTGGCGTTCGAGCGTAACGACACGCGCGACGGCGACGCGAAGCCATCGCACTACTTCTGGACCGTCGGCAAGGACAAGCTGCTGAAGTACTGGGACGGTGACAAGGTGCGTGGCGCACTCGCCCTAGATTACGACTTGGGACCCGCCTTCTGACGCCGCGCGCCAGTTTGAGAACATCCAGAAGCTCGAGGGCCACCACGGCGAGGTGTGGGCCCTCGCCGTCAGCCACCACGGCAAGTTCGTCGTCACCGGCTCGCACGACAAGTCCATCCGAGTCTGGGAGAAGCTCGACGAGCCGGTACGCATACTACCATACTTTTTTTCCTGCCCATGACACACGACCGACCCGTTACGTCCTCTCCCACAGCTGTTCCTCGAGGAGGAGCGCGAGCGCGAGCTCGAGGCGCTCTACGAGACCGGCATCGCCGACGCCCTCAACCGCACCGACGCGCCCATCGGCAGCGGCGCCGCCGACCCTTCCGCCGCCGCCATCGCCGCCGGTGGCACGGGCGACGCCGCCGAGGCCGCGGCGGTCTCGAAGCAGACGACGGAGACGCTCATGGCGGGCGAGCGTATCATGGAGGCGCTCGAGCTCGCGGACGGCGAGACCGCCGCGCTGCGCGAGTACGAGGCGGCCAAGGCGCGCGGCGGGCTCATGGCGGGCGTCGCGCCGCCGCCGCGCCACCCCGTGCTCGCCGCGTACGACGCGGAGCCCGAGGAGTACGTGCTGCGCGTCGTCGAGCGCGTGCCCGGCACGGCGCTCTACGACGCGCTGCTCGTGCTGCCGTTCGGGAAGGTGCTCAGCCTGATGCGGTACTTGAACGTGTGGGCCCAGCGGGTGAGTGCCTCTGCGCTTCGGTCGCTCCGGGCGAAGAGAGAAGGGTTGTGCTGACGGACGCTTGTGCGCTGCTGCGGTCGGCGCTACGCAGGAGTGGAACATCGTGCTCACGTCGCGCATCATCTTCTTCCTGCTCAAGACGCACCACCACCAGATCGTCGCGAACCGCGTGATGCGCACCGCGCTCATCCCGCTGCGCCGCTCCCTGCGCGAGGGCCTCCGCCGGCAGAAGGAGACGCTCGGGTACAACCTCGCCGCGTTGCGCTTCGTGCAGCGGCAGAACGACGCGCGGCGGACGGCGGAGTTCTTTGAGCGGGAGGAGGCGCTCACCGAGGAGCAGGTGCGCGAAAAGATTGCAGAAGGCGGGAAGAAGCGCAAGCGTGTCAACGTACGGACGTGAGGCTCGGTAGGGGTCTCACCCCCCGAAGTTGTGGAGATACAAAATCGTGTTAGTCTGTGTTGTACATGTGTCTAGTATAGGCACATCGTCATTATAGACATAGTGGCATCTATACCAGTAGATGCCCCGTTGATCGTGAGTATTCGTGTCGTCCATGTCGCCGAGCCATCGCCGGCTTCGTAGTCTCAGTTGTTGCTGCTGTGTTTCGGGCCCCAGAGATTTTCCAGCCTATGACTGCGTGAACATACAACTCATTGTCCATGCAGGGTGAACAACATACCATCCGTCGATAGGGTCGGTAGCCTCACGCATCTGCACGCTTAGAAGACCTTGATCGAGATCCGCGAGGGACGAGAACGCAGCCTTGGTGAGGTCGACGTGCTTCGAGTTGGCGGCACACCCCGCGCATGAGTCGATGACGCGCACAAAGACACACTTCTTGGGGGAGTTGCACACTAATACGAGAATGAGCACACGAGCATTGTCGTTTGGTCAATGAGACGTACGCTCTAGGAACTTGAAGCACTTCGGCTTGGAAGACCATCCAGAGAGTGTGAGCGCCGCCGCAAATGATTTGTCCTGTGGGGTGGTATACGTGAATCAATCTCAGTCTTGTACTACAGGCATGAGGAGTGGTACCGTCGGCGCCCAGTCGGTGTTTGGCCAACAGCTGGGGTTCAGAAGGTCGTGCCCCGTGTACCTAGTGGAGGATTCAACACTGAGGAGCGACCAGCACTCAAATGGTTCGCTCCTACCAAGTGATAGTGACCGGCTCAGGCTTTCCAATGCCCTTAATGGTGTCGATAATCTTCGAAATGCTGCCAGTGATGAGTCCCGCCGCAGATTTGTTGGCCTTCTTTGGAGGGTTGGTCGACTTCTTTGCAGCCTTCTTTGACGACCGCGGTGTCAGAGAGCTGTGACCCCGGGGGACTAGCTTGCTACCAGAGCCATGAGAGTAGAAGTTGTGCTGTTCCGCCTGAGCCCCATCATCCTCGTGGTCGTCTCGGTTGGAGTACTTGTAGAGGAGGTTGCTAGTGTTGACGGTCTGCCAGCCGTCGCGAGGGTCAAAAGTGTAGTTGTCGCCTAGAGAGTGCGGTGTAGTGTAGCGCCGCTCAAGAGCCATCCGAGAAGCGTCGATGTCCCTAGCCGATGTGAGACCAAGACAGCCTAGAAGAGAGAAAGCCAGAAAGCCTGAGAGGAGCGCAGTAGGCTTCATCGCAGGTAAAAACAGGCTAGTCTTCAGGGTAGCGTTGAGAAAGAATGGCCGTTGCCGCACAGGCGATCGCGAGTAGGGTCGCAAGAGACGGGGGCTTGAAGGAAGATGGCGGATGAGAAGAGAGAATGTTGGGCAAACTTGTGTCCTCTTCACACCCGGCCTTTGGCGGGACGGTGACGACACGCGACGCGTCACACTCACGTGCTGGGAGCTTCGCGTGATTCGCGCTTCTGAAGGCGGACTAGACCGCTATCAGGCGCTCGATGCTGCTTCCGAGGCAGCCACCTGTTGCCCCCGCATAATAACTTCCGGTGACTGGGACAGCACCTGAAGAACGTGGCTGCGGAAGCCCGACCTCGCCACTTTGTAAGCCAGCACGAGAATGACTCGTGTTCCGCCAAGAAGCACTTTATAAGCATTTGATCTCCACTTGAACTGCCAACTCGTTGACCAAACCACCATGGCTCCCAAAACTCAAGGCGTAAGCAAACTCACTGGCACCGACCTCATACATGCCGACGACGCCCTCCATGGCCCGGAGGTCGCTCCTTCCTTGTCGGTCTCTACTAGTGAGTTTCCGGGCGGCCTCGTGTAAATACGCCCTCAAGCACTCATAACATCTGCTCGCCTATAGCTTTCAGAGCCCGTAACCCCCTCACTGAGCCCCCAGAGGAGGCAGACCCCTGGGGCCCCTCTCGGCATGTATACTCGCGCTACACCCAGAATGTAAGCTCCCGTGCAGAGCGTGTGCTCAGCAAAATCAATGTAAGTCTTCTGAACCTTGATGACGTGTGAGCGGCGGCTGAATAGGTTTCCTGTTAGGATGGGTATGCATTGACCTTTGCGTCTGGTCTGGCTGCTTCCTTCGCGGTTAGTCCACCAGCTGGTGCCGGCAACAAGCTCACAGGCTTACCGCGTCGCCCCTTGTGTAGGCGTTGGTACTCATCAACCCCAAGCGCGTTGCCATTACCGGAGGGTACCATGGATGCCACGCCACCATTGAAGTCTTCAAACGTTCGCGAAAGGGTGACTTGGAAATCATTGGCATTGACGACGAGTTCAAGCCCGGTGACCTGTGCTGGCTGGAGACCCCGCTGAACCCTACAGGAGAGGCTAGGTCTGTTGCGATCTGGCTAGTGTAATGTGCGGTGTGCTGACGTTGCTGCAGGGACATCAAGTACTATGCTGACAAGGTTCACGCTGTTGGGGGACATCTGCTCGTGGACTCGACGTTCGCGCCTCCTCCTCTGCAGTACCCATTCAAATGGGGTGCCGACGTAATCATGCACAGTGGTACGTCTACATCACTCCCATAATTTGTCAGTCCCAATGACGACGTATTACAGGCACCAAGTACTTTGGAGGCCACTCGGATTTGCTGTGCGGCGTCCTCGTCGTCCAGACCTTGGAGAAATGGCACGAGGTATTGGGACATTTATTTACTTCTTATGGACCATCCTCATGGCCACCTGATAGATGTGGAACATCCGTACCTACCTAGGAAACATGATGGGCTCGTTGGAGGCGTGGCTGCTGCTTCGTTCGCTGCGGACGCTGCACCTCCGTGTCCCGCGCCAGTCCGAGAACGCGTATGGGCTGGCGCAGTGGCTCTCGAAGGCTGCGGGGGTATGTCTACGCCACATTAACTGCGCCTCCTCCAAAATGCTTACCAGCGTCGTATGCTTGCACAGGGTAAGTCGCACGACGGGATTCCGGCGGGCGTGATCGAAAAGGTGTGGCACTCGAGCCTGCAAGGGATCGACGCACGGGGCTTCGACCCCAAGACGCAGCTCGAGGGCGGCTGGAACCCGACGTTCTCCATCTTCGTACGTCCCATCTGCTCGAGTGTCTACATTTCGATCGTCCTTCTGAAACACGTGTACCGCAGATGGCAGACGAGAAGTACGCCGCTGCGCTACCGCACGCCACCAAATACTTTATCGTGAGCGTTTCGGACGTTGACGTTGGCGGACTTATGCTGACAGCGGACGGACAGCCTGCAACGAGCTTGGGAGGGGTGGAGTCCCTGATCGAGCAGCGCGTTCACTCGGACCCTGGCGCAGACCCCAGGCTCGTCCGTATCAGCGTCGGTGTAGAAGACCTGGAGGTGAGCTTGTTTGCTTGCCCGTCTAGTAGTTTCCGGTGTCCTGACCCATCGCCAAAAGGACCTGAAGGACGACTTGCGGCGGGTGTTCAAGGAGCTGGTCGCGGGGCCGAAAGCCAAACTTTGAAGTCCCTGTAAACCTCGGATCAGTACAGGAAGCGCTGCCTGCAGCACGGACTAGACATGGAAGGGCCTAGATTTCATATACTAAACGGGGACATCGAAACGTGCTTCTTTATATCGTTCCATTGTGCTCTGCGGCAGGATTCTGCGGGCGATGCCCTCGATGTGGCGCGCGCTGGGCAGCGATCTGAAGGCAGATACCATCGATGAAAATTGACTCCGCCACGGCTGATTGAAAAGGGGCGACCCTCGCTCCGGTTCCGCCCTTTCTCTGACTCGGAAGCCCTCTGGTCCTTGTGCCCCTATACAAAATCAGCATCTTGTCTTCGACGAGCTCTGTAACAAGATGCCCTGCGATCGTGTCTACCTGGGCGGTAGGTATTTTACCCGACAGGCCCGATTCGCTTCGTTGATATAACGCCTCGCAGGGCTTCCCGAAAGTATCAGTTCAGATGAGGTTTTCGAAGTACTCAGAGAGTCTAATAGTGTCTTTGTTCTATTGGCTGACATCGCAAAAGGCTCTTTCGGGGTACGGCAACATAACAGAAATCAAACTGCGTTCAGGTCTGCTCTGCAAAATGTGCTCCACGCGCGATGTACTCACCGGTTCTACAGGCTATGGTTTTGTGCAATTTGAGTCCGCTGAGGTGTGTATGCCGGCCTACGTTCCTTTAATAAACTCACCGAGGCGGCCGATAACGTTGCAAAGGTGGCTCGGGTAAGGGGCAAGTCTCCATGTTGACCGACTCGCCTCTCTAATCCATTGGAGCAGACTGTGGTTCATGCGTTTCATGACCGGCCATTTCTGGGTGTGAGCGGTATGTATTCGCATGGTGGTTGAGGTCTATTGTAGCTCACTCACGTCCCCTGATATAGGTGTTACAGTGCAGTTCGCGAGGCCACTGCGCAAAGAGCGTCCACCATATCGAGCAAACGACTATCCGTCGTCCCCTGAAAGTCCCTTGCATCAGCGCAGCCCAAGGCTCGACGGTTTGTATGAAGATAACTACCGTGGGCATAAACGATATGTCGTTGTAGTAGATAATTTGCATCCTCGCACGTGCTGGCAGGTACTCGCTTTCACCCTCCTTTCACATGGACTCGTCTCACTATGGGCTCAGGAATTGAAAGACTTCGGCCGCCTTTTGGGGGGCGATGTCGCGTTCTGTGACATCGGTCCCCGGGATCAAGGGTGAGCTCCTTGTAGGACAATCCAACATAAGGTTCTCACCAGGATAAACTCCAGCTTTATCAATTACTCTTCTGAACACGACGCGGATCGTGCCGTTAGGGAACTCAACGGTTATAGGTTGATGGGGAATGTGCTACGTCTGAAACGTCAGGCAAGTTGTTATATACACTCTTGGTCCGGGAAATAGGCTCACAAGGCACGATGTAGTACCCACAGGGTACACGCGACGCATACACCGACTATCGCTCGAGATCTAGGTCCCCCGTGCGTCGCAGCCGCGAGCAACCCTTGAGCCAGTCTTGGGACACAGGTTATCACTCGTCGCGCTATTCTGGCCGTGACTATTATCCCGATCCTCATAGGGCTCCCCATGCTGCACCCCATGCCGCACCCCATGCCGCACCTGCTTACCCTGACACCACGCCTACTTATCATTATCCCTCTGCTGTCAACGTCAACACAACCGTCGGCGGGGGTCAGGAATCTGCCCAAAGCACCACGGCAGGGGCCATCGATGCCGCACATTGGATGCACATTGGGGCGCTCCTCGCTTCTCTCCAGAACCAGCTACCCACCGGGAACCTACCTCGCGCATCCTGAATTTGCGCCATTGACCATCACCGGGGGAGGGGACCGCAAAAGCCAGCGTCGACAGTGTAGCCCAGTCAAAAAAAGACCCGCACATGTATTATAGTCTACTTTTTGCCCTTGTACAAGTTGAGGAACGCCGCCTTGTCCTCCCATCCCATGCCGACGCGTTTGACGCGACCGATCTGCGCCATGAGCGCCGCGCAACATTCGCCGAGCTCGTCGGTGTACCCGCCACCCGTGAGGAACTCCGAGAGGAGGAACGAGCCGGAGCTGGGCGACTCGGAGGGCGAGAGTAGGCGAATCGAGAGCGTCAGCGGCGCGAGCGAGGAAGCGAGAGTGAACGCGTGCCGCAGAGGGTTGAGGACGCTCCCCGGGATGGAGTGGGAGAGCGAGGGCGCAAACGCCGTCGGCTGGTCGTACCTGCCCGGCCGGTCAGCGTCAGCACACAGCGCACGCGCAGGGGTCAGCGCGGAACGGACGGGCGACGCACCGGACACACATGACGAACACCCTGTGCGTCGTCACGGGCACCTTCACGCCCGCGAACACGTCCGCGAAGCGGAGGAGCGCGCGGCCGTTGCTCGTGGTGCCCTCGGGGAAGACGACGACGGGGCGGTCCGCCGCGCGGCGCACGTCCTCGAGCGCCTCCGCGGGGGACGACGCGGCGCGCGCGAGGAGCGGGAGGTGGCCCGCGGCGGCGAGCATGCCGAGGAGGCCGACGCGGCGGAAGCCCGCGAGGGGGACGCGCGCGGTGGGCGCGCGGGCGGCGGGCGCGGAGATGGCGGCGGAGCCGGTGCCCGTGCGCCGTCCGGGCGTGCGCGAGAGAGGCGTTGAGGGCGCGGATGCGGGCGCGGATATGTCGAGGGTCGAGCAGACCGGGAGGACGAAGACGGGGTTGAAGCTGAGGCGGGGTGCGTTGGTCCGGGAGGGTGGAAAATAATGTGGAGGGGACGTACCGGAAGGCGAGCCAGAGGATTTCTATCCAGGATGCCCAGTTGGAGACGATGATGTCCCCTGCGCGAGGGGACCAGGCCTCGTTACGGGGAGCACCGCGTCTGAAGGGGGAATGAGGAGGGGTGGGGGAGGGCAGGACACGAGTACTCACCCCCGTTTCCTTGCTACGACGTCCACCGGTATCCAGTACAACCCCACCAGAAGCAGCGCCGTCCGTGCAAGTATGACGGTGAGTACATGGGTAATGGCCCTATACAGGGGGCGAATGGGATACTGGTACCTGGTCTCGTGAGCGGTGTGTGGGGGGGTGCATAGGGAGGGCCACTCACGAAGATTAAGCACGCTCCGTTGACAACTACCGCGTAGACAAGAGCGAGACCCAGGAGTAGCACTGTCTTCAACGTCCCCACTAGGAGGCCTACAGGCAATAGGATGGTAGCCAGAACATCGGAACCTGAGGGCGGAACAGGCTTGAGGAAGGGCTGCAGGTGGCAACTTGTGAGTATTTCCGACGGCGAGAGTAACTCTATGAGACGGACCTGTATACCAGTGCCTGGATCCTAAGGATAATTGTCAACAATCTACTCGGATATTGACGACAGGTCAACTCACTCTGAACGCAGAGAACTTCTCCATGGCCGGACGGAGTGGACGTGTCGGAAGACACGTGCTGCAGGCGTCTTTGAGCGTCGGACGTGCCGGCGCGCGTCATGCGCGTTTGTGAATCAGAGCGGCTTGATCGAGGACCACTCGGAGTCGCTGGCCGACCGCTTCGCTTCTACCCCGGAGTCCCCTGAGGCTCTCTCGCAGTCGCCGCCATGCACCCCTTCGCTTCGTATGTTCTTCGCAGCTACTACAAGGAGACGGGCTGGAACGAAGACAACCTCTATGCCAACCTCACCCGCTCGTCAAATGGTGAGCATTTGTCTTGTTCCTCGTCTTAGGACACCGTCCAGACGCTAGAGCAGCACTTCTCGACTTTAGTGTCCCTCGGGGACTGCACTTTGGCATATCGAAGTCGCCCAACCCTCTATTCAAGACAACGTACTCGATGAACGCCCTTCCGTCTCTGAACGGCTCTGTCGGATACATCTTCACTAGCTGCAACCTCGATGTCAAGGGCTCCGGGGATGTCCGTTTCAAGGACATGATTGACCGGTTCAAGGTTTTCGACCAACCAAGGAGGCCAGAGGGGAAGCCCGAGGAATGGCTGGCGGGAGAGCGCGTTGATACACGAGGTGAGTTCCTCGCTTTCATACAAGTTATACTGGCTAACTGTGCAATTTAGACTACCTCCTTTACGGGCGCATCTACATCCCTACGGGACGCCTTGACGCGCTGTACTCGACCCGCATTACCCCTACCCTTCAAGGCATGATTGCTGCGATCTCGGACCCGCGCATGCCCCTTTCTTCCGAGAAGTCCCGTGGACACGGACCGGCGAGCAACGTCATGTTCAGTCTACAACACGACACTGGCAAGGTGTGTACTGAGTACACCTGGAGCGCGGAAGATGGCATGTGGGGTGTGCGGTCTCTATACAACTTCGGGCGCGTTGGTCCACACGCGGACGCTTCACAGTCAGACGCACCCTCCGGGCGCAGGAAGGTCAAGCGAGTGGACGAGGAGGAGGCCATGGAGGGCGGGCTTAAGGGGCGCGTGTCTATTGGCGGCGAGTTCTACTTCAGTGCGAAAGAAAAGAGTGCAGGAGGTGCGTTTGCTGTTTCCGCCGACATTTTTGTGCTTTGCTGAGCTTCCTTGGTATATAGTGTCGACGGGAATTCGATTCACCACACTCCCTGATGCGACTCCACCATCCTTCCAAGTTCCTTCTTCTCCTTCATCTGCATCCCCGTCCACATCTGCGTCTGCCTCCGCTTCCACCGACGCCCCCGCTTCCGCAGGACCGTCTCAAGCGCGAGGGCCGCCCTCCCAACCGCCTACCACAATCACGGCGCTCTTCAACCCGATGTTAGGTCACATCTCGGGTGCATACGCAGCGCGCGTCTCGCGCGACCTCTCCCTTGCCTCTCGCTTCGACTTCAACGTCTATAGCTACGAGAGCGAATGGTCCATCGGCGCGGAGTGGTGGCAGCGCCGCGGCCTCGTGCGCCCCGTCCCGCCGCCGACCATCGCGGAAGACGGCCAGGAAGTGCAGTCCCAGCCGCACACGCCGTCAATAGCGGAGCTTGCGGACGAGGTGCAGGGCGTCGTGAAAGCGAAGGTATCTACGACAACGGTACGAACTTTCCCCATTGTCCGTGCAACACTCGTGTCGAGTGCTTATGCAACATGCTACCACAGGACGTCTCGCTGCTTTGGGAAGGTCGATTACGGAATATCCTGGTCAGCCTCGGCGTCGTGTCGAACCTCTCCAGCCGCTCAAAACCGATCAAGTCGGTCGGACTCGAACTTTCGTACTTTAGTTCCGGATAGCCGTACGTGTAGAGCGATCGGGCGAGATAGGATAACGGACACATATATTATCATTATCATTCCCATTCGCGAGAGGTGGTCCAGACCGGTCAGAAGCAGCACTAGTACAAGCACAGAGACGTCTGAAAGATCCAGCATGGCGAGGATTAACACACTATCGTATACAAGCAAACACAGCGGCGACGGTCCGTGCAGGCCACATTGGCCGGCGAACGTGACGGGCGGATATGTATGTAGAACGAGATGGCAGGGAGGGACGCGGAGGCACCGTACAGGGCAGGGATAGGAGATGAGCTGGGTGGGTATATACAAACCGGGAGAAAGGCGAAGGAGCATTCGAGCAGTCGAGCACAGCAGGGCGTTAAGAGCGAGCGGGTACATGTACAGTTTCCGGGGGAGGACGGGCGTCGGAGTTTGCGGAGGGCGGAACGTTCGAACGTCGACCATTCGGGCGGCGAACGGCGAACGTTACGGCCGAAGTCGTTACTCCTTCGACGCCGCCACGGGCGCAGGAGGAGCCGGGGGAGCGGGCTTGGTCTTCGGGCCGGGTGCGCCCCCGAGCGTGCGCGCGAGCTTGGAGAGCGCGTCGACGGTGATAACGGGGCGCGCGGCGTGTCCCCCGCGCGCGTGCGCGGTGGACGTGCCCGGGCCCGTCGGCGGCGACGAGTGCGTGCGCGCGTGGTTGACGCGCTCGCGGTGGTCGCGCCGCGCCGCGCGCTCGTCGGCGCCGTCGAGGAGCGAGTTCTGCGACGGGCTGAACGGCACGCGGAGCCCCGCGGGGCGGCCGATCGTATGCGCGCGCCCGTGCGTCGGGTGGAAGGTTGGGACGGAGGAGCTTGCGGGCATGGCGTGCGCGGTGATGTGGCTCGGGGCAGACCGCGCGGGGGCGTGGATGGACGCGGAGACGCCTTGGGCTTCAGGGGGCACGTTGATTGTCGGGGTTGCGTCTACCGGGGGCAAGATGTCGTCGGGCTTCGGGGCATGCATCGACTCCGATAATCCACCGCTATGGAGGGGGGCGTCGATAGAAGTGGAGTTGTCGGGAGTCTCCACCGGTGGTACAGGTTTCCGCGGTACTTTCTTCGAGAGCGCGTCGATGGCACCAACCGGTTTGGCGGGCAGTGATGGATGTAGGGGCGCAGTCGTTTGCTTTAGTGGCGACTTCTTCACATGAGACCCCTTGGTCGTCGCCGGTTGTGGGGCGGAGGCTATGGGCTCCGCAACGGACTCGCTCCATTTGCCGTTTACTTCAACAGGGGCTGCCTTGCTCGCAGGCTTCCCCTTCACCGAGGCCCCAGAGTCTAATCCAGAGTTAGACGGTGCCCCTGTGGTTGTTGAGCTCACTTTCACCGGTACGGAGGCCACCACTGCAGGCTCGTCAAGAACGTGGCTTGGAGGTGGCGGCGGGATGCTTGAAGAAGCGGCCAGAGGAGAACCAATATTGGGAAGAGGTTTCAGTGCGCCCGCAAGAATGGGGGAGATCAAATCCTGCTGATTGCCCGCGACACTAGTTGTGTTCTTCTCTGGTATGCTTTTGACGCCCCAGTCGTCCAAGTCCGGTAGGCTGTCGTCGTCGTCCCCCGCCCAGTCGATATGGCTCCCAGGGGTGTTGGGTCTATCCATCGCCACAGCGCGCACGCGTTCTACCAGTGCATCAATGTCGTGCTTGATGTCAAAGGAGGGCGTCTCAGGAAGGGGTGGAGGAGCAAGGTGAGGAGGAAGATCCTTGGCGACAATAGGGGACTTCTCTGGGCGTAGAAGGCTAGTGCTGGACTCGCTTGATGGGGACTTCTTGGATGACATAGACATTGAGGATGTACTGCGGTTCTGTGACCGTTTGCGGCGGGAACGGTTTGGGGTCGTAGCGGAAGTGGGGGATGCGGTGGAGGATACTTGGGGGGGTTCTACGATAATCGGCGGGAGCTTGCGAGGGGGTTTCGCTTCAGACGTCTTTCGGGCTGGCGGCTTAGACTCTTTGTTCTCCTTGGGCTTGTTAGCAGGCGCTTTCGCAGTAGATGGCGCATCGTTGACCGGAGTAGACGCAGTGGGGGCCGCAGGAGGGGCGGAAGGGGAGGGAGCAGCACCTTGAGAGGACTTCGGCGGAGCACTCCCGTTAAGCTTAGGCCCTTTATCGTCTATGCGAGAAGGTGCCGCGCCTGTTCCTCTGCCTCCACCACGACCACCACGACCACCACGACCTCCGCCTCGACCAGGACGACCTCGGCTCATACCGCGGAAGGCTGACCCCGGTTCTCCATTGCGGCCCCAATTAGGCTTGCTGTTCGGAGGCTGGTTCGCCCACATGGAAGAGCTGACACCTCCAGAGGGCGAAGCGGTGGAGGCCATGGGGACGTTATGGTTAGGCTGTGGGTGTGCAAGGAGACCTAGAGGAACAGAGGTGGGACAGTGTCAGCTATGTCTGGCGAGGAATGACAGCAATCGGGCCGCACAGAAGACGTGGATAGGATATTATGCGAGGCAGGGGGGAGAGCGCGAGGGTGAAAAAATCGTGAAAAATCGTGGCAGTAGATGGCAAGATATACAGAAGCGTGAAGAGAGGCGTGGGTGGGGAGAAGGATCGGGTCGTGTTGGCCTGGAGGTCTCGCGAGGAAGCTCTGGCTGGTCCCGGCCAGAGCTGCCATCCCGCATGCGGGTCTTCCCACGTGGTCCCGTACGCGAGCACGCCGCGCTCGGGCTCGGGCGCGCGGCCCTCAGGTGCCCTTTCCATCTCGCCTCCACCCCCTCGCCACCAACATGTCAAAGGCATCGCAGCCCGAGCTGAAGAAGGTGAGCCGTTGTCCTCGTTGTCTGCATGGTCATACTGTTGCCAACTCCGATGCCGCCCCCTTCCGACAGTTCATGGACAAGAAGCTCTTCGTCCATCTCCAAGGCGGCCGCAAGGTCAGCGGCACGCTGCGCGGATACGATCTTTTCTTGAACTTGGTCATCGACGACGCCTTGGAAGAGACCAATCCTGCACAAAAGCACCCAATTGGGACCGTTGTACGTTGTTTTCTATCCGAAGTAGTATCCGCACGCGAGGACCCGTCCCTCATGGTTATTGTTTTTGTAGGTGATCCGCGGCAACAGCGTCACCTCAATGGAGACCTTGGAGGCAGTCCGGTAACCAGCCCTCGGTATGTGGGACGTTGGACGTGTTCTGTATCATATCTGTATTGTTACCTCTGTCCATGCTTTCGAGGGCTATCTATGAACGCGTAGAGAAGTACCCGAACCTTGCGAACAATTGAGCCTTGACGGAATGGCATTCAGCGTGTCTTTTACTGTCACCGTCGGAAACATAGTCGGTTTTGGCGTGTTCTGTGCATACGTGAATACTTCGGAAGGAGCGACGGGGCGGCTCGAACTGTGAATGGTGGTCCATTTATTGATTTACCCAGACACACGCTCTACGAGTACTATACGCACAAGGCTACTTACGGCGCCACACGGCCGCGGAACCCTATGTAGATTGGAAGTAGGGATAAAATGCGCACTGTGGGACAAAAAATCCATTCATTGTCCCTCCTGACACACGAGTAAGCTTTTATATCGTTTAGCATGATAGTGTAATAAATAGTTGATTATACGTTACACAAGTACAGATACATGATGGTACAGTGGGGTTAGGGTTAGGACCCTCTAGGAACCAAAAAAAATGGCCTGCCCAGCCCGAGGGCCGAAGCAGGACTGGAAAATATTGAGACGGTGCATGAGCCGAAGCCCATACAAACCGCAGGTTCCCCCTGGGGACAGGGTCGCCGTGCTATGAGAGGCCCCCACGACCCACAGACCCAGGTATATGAAGGGGCCTGTGCCATCAAGGTAAGTATGAGTTGCAACGATCTCTGTCCCGCGCTTTTATACCGGCAGACACGCGCACGGGCCACCCCTCTGGTTGTACTTGTTTGTTCCACGCCCCATGATTGCTGCCACATTCAAAGCGCTGGTTGCCTTACGGCGAGTAAGATAACAAGGTAGGATTCAACACGCACTTAGCTATGAGAGAGCGGGGTCGAAGAGGGGGTCAATGCGCTCCTAGGGCTACTAATATAGTGCTTACAAAAATACAGTTCGGTCAAAAGTATCTACGCCTCTAGGCTCCGTTTACACTAGGACTTCCTCAATATGGTCTGACAGACGAATTATAGTCGACTGATCATAGCCCGTAGTAGCAGACGACCCATCTGACTCATACTCTGAGTTAGGGAAGTAGTGGCCATAATCCGACAGGATGTTTGGAGCACCGTGGGCAAGCGGCGCGCCGATTGGGGAGATGAAGTCGATAGATCCGGAAGGCTCGTCAGTAGGTCGGACGAAAGATGGATAGCTCATAGCGAATCCATTTGTCTTGGACCGTTGATCCACTTCCCGTAGATTTAGTAGGAAGCGAGATATGAGGATTGTCGTGAATCTGGTGAGGGAGAGTCAATATTAGGCCTCTGAATGACGATAAAAGGATGAGACGAACGCCTCTTCGAAGACGATAGTGTACGTGAAACGCTGTATCGGGGTCAGCATTATCGTGATTGGGTGCGAAGAAAGATATATTCTAGCATACCTCAGTAAGACTAAAGGCGATATGGAAAGTGTTCAAAGCTAGCACTATCCTATTGAGATGGATGAGCGAGGCGCTGCACACAATTGGCGTGTGTCGATCTCACAAAAAGTATATTGTTCCTATTGGTCATGTTAAGGTATGTGCACTAGGATGGAGAGACGTGAAGTCTACTTACCGTCACGGACGAGTAGGGATGCAAGAGACGTCTTTATGTTTGCCTCAACGATCACTTTCCGCAGCCCATACGTTCGCCACCATGTGAGCACAAGGACGAGGACATCTGTCACGATGACACTTGTGCGGGTCGAGATCAACACTAGATTAGGTGTTTGTGAGCATCGTGCCATGATGATAGGCAACCTCAAGGACCCACAACTGTCAGGGTGAATGTCAGCCTTCAATATTGACAATCCGGAGAGCGAGGGGCTAACCTCATATATATATGCATTGGCATGTCGGTCGTCCACACGCAACCGATTGGTAACGGGTAGTTGAGTGCGTAGGTTTGGCTATAGAGGTACTACACAAGATTTATGAACCTTTGCGTAATTCACGAACGGAGGGCGTTGCTCACGATATTCGTCCCCACGGGCATCAGGGCTGTCAGGCCTACCAACAAAGCCGCTTTCCAAGCACGCCCGCATACAGCATATGTGCGCAATGATGTGAACACTGAGAGTATCCAAATAAGCGAACAAATCTCTGTAGCTCAAGAAAACTCCTTACGAAGCCATATAAAGTACGGTATAACCTCTAGGGTTTGGGCGACTGTGTTAACCGCACGACAGCTTCGCTCGCGTCAGGAACAGGCCCATAAGGCTTCTTCCACGTTCAGACATACCTCTGCAAAAGATAAGTCTCATGACAGTATATCCAAGGGCACCAACCGACCTGGTCTGTCAATTGTGACATCGCCGCGATATAGATGGGATACTTGAGTAAGGCTACATATCGATTCAACACGAACAAAGCCGAGGCCGCTGTGAACCGTTGACCCCAGACCAGAGAGACTTCTCGGTCGAGGGTGATCATATAGTCATAATAAACAAGCCCTGCCATGGAGCGGTCAGCTTTAATTCTGACCAGTGCGCGGGAGGTTAGAGTACCAAAAGCTGCAACATCACAACATCCCTCAATAAAGCTGTGAATAACAAGATGCAAGCGAATCTGTTAGGTATGGGAATGTGGAAGAATGAGGTCGAAGAGCATACACTTTCTCCCACAAGGCTGTTTCAAACGACATTATGGATGAGGGGAGACAAACAAGGGGCCACGGGTCCATGGCTAGCAATTAAAGCCTATATAAGTTGGTTGATGACCCGCCTCGCTGGCCGTTTGCTTCCGACGGGCAGTTGAATTGCTGTCCCACCTCGCGCTTTGGAAATAAGAACTTCTTTGATGCATTGAGGTCGGCAGGCTCTCCTCACCTTCTAGCCCTACCTTTCGGCATGTCGAATGATAAGTTTATCTTTTCCACAACCGCGGAGACCTTACGCAGCGGCTGATGTCGCGGACCATAACGGGAGGGCGTTAACTGGATCTGTTATGAGGCTTTGCATGTTCACGAGGAGAGGCACGCTCGATGGACAAGGCTATAGTCTATGGATCACCTATGGCTACCCGGTTGGCGATGCAACCTCAGTCTAGGCAAATACGTGGCGTCCGTGGCGCCCCTTCCTTTCTTGTGAGGGCCGAAACCAGCTCCCTCACGGACTCTGGCATCGGCCGAGGGGTGGCTCAGTGTCGCTGAAGTCAAAACGCCGATGATATTAGATCTCTTCCGAGCCATGAGCTCTAGTAGATCATCGGTTAGTGGCGTAATAATGTAGTGTGCTCTGAGAATACTCACTCACCTCGGCCATAGCGATATCCCGACTGTGCCTGGTCTGGAAGAGCCCTTGGTTTTCGAGGGGGTTTATGACACAGCTCTGGCGGGACATCCAACAGATGCGGAAAGAGAGTCTGCACTGCAAACACTGTTGCCGTGACTGTTGACATATCAAGGCATAAAGATGATCCACGTGGGTGTTACGGCAGGACGAGTTGGAGCGAGACCGACGTGCTTGGTGACGTCCACCTGCTAGTGAAGAGTTCAGTTGTCGGGAGCGGTTGGAGCTTGATGGCCTGAAGAACTAGCACAGAGGACAATGAAATATATGGGATTATGCACTCGTACGGTTCCAGTATACCTTCTACAATAGAAATTAAAGGGTGCTAAGTTACTATGACATCTAGAGGGTGTTCCGACACAGGTTCTCAGTATCTTTATGCGCTGAAGACGATGAATAGAATCACCTATAGAACGAGCGTGCCGATCAAAGGAGTGACGGAGGTGTCCAGATTATGTGAGTTGAGGTAGGATATCCAGGGCCGATCGCAACTTCGGCGGGGCTGCCACAAAGCCGCACATTTGTCCGAGACAGCTGCGTATCGATGGTGAACAGACCCATCACCGCAAGAGCATCGCCACCCCTGCCAGCGCGCTGAGTAGAACGAGCGACCCAGAGATGATGTGCCCCTTGCGAGCGGCGCTGATGACTCCTTCGCTCGTTTTCCGAAGCTTATCGCGGCTCTTCGCGTTGTCACCGTTAGACGTAGCGAGCACTGCTGGGTCGACAGTCGCCGTGTGTCTAGTCTTGGTGATGACTGATGTAGAGAATGACGCAGGGGTTGAGTCGCTCGCTCCCGCCTGTGCGCTATCCGAGAAGAACACAAGTGCAGCACCAGGTGCGGGCACCTTGATGGGGCAAGCGTTCGCGGTTTGATCGCACTGCACGGTCTGTACGTTCTCGGCACCCTTCCAACGGCCATCGGCGTAGTAGTGCCCTCCGAGTGTCTAAACGTGTCCTCAGTATGCTGAAATCAGTCGGATCAAGAAGAGCTCACCTGCCCAGCCCAAGTGATGTTATCTTTCTCTGAAACTGTTGGGGCGAGCAAATACTTGACTTTGACTGAAGCAGGAACACCGGTGGCTTCACTGAAGTTGCTACCGCCAACACCGATGGTCGCGACATAGTCGTGGGCGCCACTGGAGTCCGTCATGTAATTGATGAGCACCATACGGGCTAAGTTGCCATTCTCGTAAACGGCGTAGGCTGGTGTCTGGTCATCCCCGTTGTTGGGGAACAGGTCTACGACCTGTGCGGTGCCGGTCTTGCCGAGGGCCTCAGCCACGACGATGCTAGAGTAAAAGATTGGCCCGACTGTCCAGTCGTGGAACGAAGATTGATTGGTGGGGGGAGCTTATATGGCACTTAAGTCAGCCGCTGATGCTAAACAAGGATATATGAGGTTACTCACCAGTGAGTGGCTGTGAAACATAGGTACGTGAGTCAACGATTAGAGAAATGATACATACTACTCACGTTGTATGCAACATTCTGGCCACCAAAGTGGAACAACGCCGACGAGAAATTGGAGTGGCCCATCTTCATGGCATAATCGAGACCCCAGAGGGAGGACGTGAAAGAGTCGCTGATTCCTGGGAAGCCGCCGCAGGAGGCGGTGTTTGTTTCGAACATAATGAATGGTTTGCCCCACTCCACACAGCGCGCGGACGTATCGAGATAGGCGTTCACTAGCCCGAGTGCGGCTTGGTGAGAGAGATAGCGAGGAAGCTCGTCCAAGGGGTCACGTATCGGAATGCCTGAGCCTGGGTACATTACACCACAATTATCGCTTGGATAGCTACACAATGAACAAGAGTTAGAGGTTGAGTTAAACCATTGGAATGAGACTTACTGTTCGACCGACACCATGGACAGCACGTCTGAGTACGTTTCAACGAAGTTCGTTGACCAGACGTCCTCTGGCGTCCACCCAGTGGAGACACTCGGTGCGATGAGGTTATTCTTCACAGGGGCCCGCGGGTTGGCTTTCCACGCCTCCGTCATGTTTCCAAATTCATAGAAGAAATCTTGAACGCCCCAGCCATCCGGTCGGTGACCATGCCTAAGGGGAACATTGGTTGGTTTGCGTGATGCACTTGCGAAACTCAAGGAGCTTACCTCTGATAAAGGTCGGGTTCATTGGACGCTTGGAAACCGAGGAGATTGTCGCCCAAGACAGCTTCTCCGAGTTCGGCAATCTGGAAACGCCAGTTCGTGTCGTTGAAGGGTATGCCTAGGATACAAGTTACCACCACGGACAGAGAAGTGAATGATGTCGGAGGTAACTGACCCAAATACCATTTCACTGGAACCAAACTCGACACATTCCCCAGCATATATATGAGATCAGCTGTGATGGCGACAACAGGGGTTGACGTCTGTGCAAAATATGAGCTACAAAAACGGACCGGTGTTCACGGACTTAGACATACCGGGTTGGAGGAGTCCTCCTTGTTCTTCTCCAAGAACTTGCCATCAGGAAGGGAGTCGACGACGTATGCAGTGTCTTGTGTGTTACCGCCCACTCGAACATGAACGGCACCGGCGCGTTCAGCGACAAGGCTCATGAAGTTTAGGAAGATAGGCTCGAGAGCAGTTCTATACAATACAAAAGAGAATTAGGCACAGACTAACACAACACGAACGGCACTCACGAGCTAGTCCCGACTAAATTTCCATGGTAAGGTAACCTCAGCGGACCGGGGAAAATACGTCATAGTATTCAGGACTCACTGAGCTGGTTGGCCACCGACATCTCTATGGAGAACCCAAAGAACGTCCCATTGAGCTTGATGGAAAGCCCCTGCTGTAGCGACGCATCTTGAGGGACATTGATAGGGAACGTGTTCGCAGGAGCAGGATCCGGGATCGCTGGCGGGGCCAGATACACTTGGTTGTACGCAGCCGCGCCGGTGAACGTGGGTACGCTATGGTCCGTGACGTAAGTAGTCGTCGGGGCTGCAGTCGTAGTCGTGGCCAGGGGCCCAATCTGGATGGTGGTTTGCCCCTGGAGGCCGTAGATGGTGAGTTCAGCACGAGCGAGGGTAGACCAGAGGAGACATCCGGCGAGGAGTCTGTGAGGCGACCACATGGTGCTCGACGCTCGATCCGTGGAGACTCAGGGAATCTGGGGGGAAGGACGGCGGGTGAGCCGGGGACGTGCACATGTTGCTTTTATTCCGACAGAGGCTGGCGGGGGCGCGTCGGACGCGAACAGGCTAGGGCTTGCCGGTGACGATTCAGCAGAAGAAGCGTGAAGTGGGGTAGAAGTGACACATCCATAGTTTGGCACCCGCACACCGGAAACCGGAAGGATATCATGGTCGAATTGCAAGAGGAAGCAGCAAGAAGGTGGGTGTTACGGTCGAAGAGCGTGGTATTTGACGATCAAGATCAAGTTTACATTTGGTGGGTACGAGAGATAAGCATGTATGTCACAGACTATGGCAGGCGGCGGAAGATATGCCAACCGCCCACCTCAAACAAGGACAGAGCAATCTTCCACAGCAGATAGACCTCGGCACAGGCTGGATACACCCGAGGAGGCGTAGGGCATGTCCATGTGGTGCTACTGCTGGGGAGGAAGAACGCAACTTCAAAACAGCTCGCGTTTTATACCGCCGCGCTCACGTGCCTCGCCGATCGAGATCTCATTCCGCGTCAGCGTCCCGTCCAAAGTTCCCGTTACACGACACCAGCCACACGCACATACACGCCCTCAGCTTACCCCTCACCTCACCACTTCCGAGCTCAGCATGGCGGTCAGCGCAAGGACATCCGAGTTTCGCCAAGCCGTGAGCGATAAGGAGAACACTCTCCCGGAAGCGAAACGTCGTAAACTGTCTCGACCCGCCAAGCGCTCGACCCCGGAAAGTGAGAGGTTGGAGGCATTGAATAAGGAGTACGTGAAGGAGGCCTACAACGTCGTAAGTACACCATGCACGAGGACTATTAGCAGATGGATTCAGCAGGCATCTCCCTGGCCCAGCTCAATCACATTAGCACCTTGACTCGAATGCTTTCATCCGTACGGAAGGCATATTTGAATGTCGACGCTCGCAATCCACCCATGCTACGCCAGTCAAGTCGCACAATAGACATAGCTGGTGGCGACCAGTCGTGGGCCGATATCCGCAGCCTAACGAACGAGGAGCGGGACCAGATTGACCTACAAGCACGGGTCATCCTGTCTCGATGCAAGGACCGAGTTGCTCAGTTGGAAGAGCTCGAGAAACGTGAGTCTTGATCATCATCCTTGCACCCTTGTCCGCTCCGCCATCCGCCATACTGTGTGTTGTTTCGCACAAAGCACGAGCTGTATCGTGGCCTCCGTCGTGCGTCCGCATGCGGCACTCTTGCGGAGACGGGCGGCCAGAGTGCGGGTAACTGTAACCCAGCTACCACGTCTCTACGACCATCCTTCCACGTCCGTCTTTCACCGTGTTTCCTTCAGACTAAAAACGCCTATATAGGTCGCGCCGCCCTCGTCGCGAGCCAACAGAACCCGCTCACGCGCCTCCTCCCCGCCCGGCTCCGGCAAGACGACGCGGCGGCCGCGTCCGACTTCGTCGCCGCGCACCACGCCTCCATGACCTGGTACCTCTCCCGGCGGCTCGCGGACGCCGGCCAGCTCCTGCGCGACATGCAGGAGGAGCGCATGAAGCGGCAGCTCGAGCGCACGCGCACGCTCGGGTCCGGCGCCGCGCGCGACGCCGTCTTCCTCGGGGCGGGAGTGCAGGCGCAGGCGCAGTCGCAGCACCTGCCCGTGCCGCCGTCCCCCGCCGAGTCGTCCGCGAGCGGGAGCTGGCTCGGCGGCGCATCAAACCTTGCGTCGAGCTTCGCGTCCGCGCTCGACCCGCGCCAGGGGCAACTGCAGCAACAGCAGCAGCCGGCGTCGGCGCTGCGCGACGAGTGGCTGTCGGAGACGGACGAGGAGGAGCTGGAGCTGTCGGCGTCGCAGATCCAGCAGTTCGAGGAGGAAAACGCGAACATCCTGCAGTCCGTGCAGGACACGCTCCAGTCGGTGCAGCAGGCGGAGGCGCGGCTCATGGAGATCAGCGCGCTCCAGATGGAGCTCGTTACGCATCTCACGCGGCAGACGGAGCAGACGGAGCAGCTGTACGAGGACGCGATCGCCACCGCGGCGACGGTCGAGAAGGGCAACGAGCAGCTCAAGGAGGCGCGGCGGAGGGCGCGGGACGGACGCAAGTGGATTCTGATCTTCCTCATCGGTGCTAGCCTGTCGCTCCTCTTCCTGCACTACTATTGAACACTGTTTTTGTCATCGGATTATGCTCGTATATATTCGGATAGAATTAGGTCCATGTTCTAGTTATTTAGATGCACGGTGTCTAGGCGTCCTAAGAAGTTAAGAAGTGTCCTCCAAGCTACATACGCCAAATCCATCAAGAAGTCAACCCGTGTATCAAAACACTGCAACAGAAATGAATGTGCCCGTCAGGCAGAGGAACCATCGTACCTTGACCGAGATTCACGATGAGGGCCCAGGAGTGGAGCACCTTCTTCGGCCTCCTCTATTGCCTCCGCAGCAAGTTCGTCTACTTCGGGAGGAATACCCTCGAGGTGGCGGATCTCCCTCCTCATCAGGCGATAGATAATCCTGTGGTATGTTAGGCATCTCATTGAAGCCGTCGTCGCATATGAAACGTACCAGCTCGCGATGATAGTGATTAGCACCCCGCCAACCGTAATGGACACATTCAGAATTTTCGTTGCTAGACAGACACATATAAGTAAGGGCCGGCACGAATACTCAGTGACCTACTTGTGTCCATGTGCGATCTCTGTTCTCCGTCAGAGAGCGAGGCGAGGCGAGACCCGACAAGCACAAAGACGGCGATCTTCGGGAAGACAACAAATGTTGCCAGGAAGAACTGCCAGAGTGCAACAGATTGTATAGACTACGTCATATGCACAGAGTCAGAGGGGAGCCAGTTTAATAACGAGTGTGGCTATACTCACTGCAAAAAGTGTGTTCGAGTAAACCCATGGAGGAAACGGGGATGCGCGGATAAGCATGATCAAGGGGAGGCCCTTGGTGGCCTAATTTCGAGGGAAGACGTTATGACGCAGGCCACGGCCATAGCAAGACGATAAGGAGCTCACGATTACTGTCTCCAACGCCTGCCACTTCTCATTTGACTCTGAGAACTTGCGCAGCCTGTTCTTGAACAGGTAGCGGAGCGCGACGAACGTCACGGCCGATCCGAAGAGGGAGCCGCACGCGGCGATAGGGAAGCCCTTCATTCCATATGCATATCCACAGAGGGTGATAAGTGTGGTATGGCCGACAGCCGGAGGGAAGGATATGACGACTAGCCAGGGCGTGAGAAGGGGTATTCTTGGGGCTTAGGAGAGGAGCACCAGCAGAGGGGTACGCACAGAACACGGCGGTGAGGATCAGCCAACCATACTGGTAGTGGCTGATCTTCTGCGCAAAGTTATACATGGCTTGTCCAATGCGGTCGGGGCCAATGTAGACGAAAGTTGCCCCTAGTGCGATATAGAGGCAAAAGGTAGCCCATAGCATCAGCTGCGGTGATAGGGTTTAGCCGCTTGTAGAACGACATGAAGGAGAAGACGTCTCGCACCTTGTACCGCAGACCGAGATGTCTGTACCGGTGGAGCGCCGCAGCGGAATAGGTCCTCGCCTTAGCGAACAGGACACGGGGCAGGGACTTGAAGCCTCCCGCAGACATGTCGATTGGTGTAAAGAGCGTAGAGGTGCCACAAGGCTAATGTCCGATGGGGGGCGAGGAAGGAGGGATATGAGGAAGTGCTGCTGCCGGGAGTGCGCGTCGTGCCGCGATGGTGAGAGTTGTTGACGTACCAGTCAGGCGCTGACTGGGGTGCATCGTGCGCAGTCATCGTGCCCATAAGTAGAGGCCTTGGATTCGGAATGATGCCATTCGGAATGCTCGGTGTGCGCCCGGACATGCTGCGTCGGGACCGGGCGAGAATGCGGTGACGGGCTTGTGCATTTGGTCGGGCGGCGAAGAGCAAAGAACGATATTCCGGCTCGAAGACGCGGTCTTGCGACACTCGAGAGTCGAGACCTGGGTGAACAGCTGGGCGTCTAGGGGAGATCGCGATTCGCGGGGTCGGGCCGGAGACTACCGCAGTACGCGACACATTTTGACCTCGTTCAGTGGCAAGGATGGGCGAGCCGAAGCTTCTCCGTGCAGCCGGGCACCGTCCCAAACGTGCACAAACCAAAGTCTCCACAGCACCGGCTGCGGTGTCTCTCCTGCGCGCCACCTATCTCTGCTCGCACCATGGATTTGGACGATTTCGATGCCGCCCTCGCTGCACTCCCGCTTGACGACGAGCCTATCGTGCAAAGCCAAGATGCGAAAGAGGCCGTGGCGTACATCGACCGAGAGTGGTATACCCTCGTGAACAGGCGAGGGAGGTGGATGGACCTGATCGGAGACTATGCTGGCAGTGAGCCTTTCGTGGTGGATGGTATGTATTAATACTCTCTCGAGTGTGTTGGTTGTGTACTCAGACTCTTGACGTACAAAGGCGAAGCCCTCGTCCAGCTAGTCCTCGATGATCCCCTCCTCGCCTTGGGTAGGGGAGACGGTGCGTAGCAATACCTAGTGCACCATCGGTACATTCTCACGACGGATTGCTGCAGACATAAGCTTCCAGAGCATCCATGCTGTGTACGCGCTCGAGCGCATTCTTCGCGACATTTCCCGGAGGTCAGATTCCTATGAGATAGTATTCTGGCATGGTAAGGATCTTCTACACGTTTGAACGTACTACTGAGACCTAAATGGCAACAGAGAGACGGTTCTTGACGCTGCCATACGGCGAGACCAACTATGTGTCGGGCTCCCGCTCGCTCGCGCGCCACATACTATTCGAACACCTCAAAACGCTCGATCTGCCTCTCCATACGTTTCTCGGCCTCTCCGATCCGAATTGGATAGCCTACCAAAAACTCAAGAAGGTGGGAGGTTCTTCTAAGACATCGTTACTGCGGTGGCTCATTACGATTGTAGCCCATGTTTGTTATGACCATTGACGGAGGAATCCTCGACGAAGCCTCGTCTGATTCCCTATCCGAGAGCGTACTTCTTCAGCGTGTCTTCTTGTACTCGCTACTTGCTCAAGGTGTCTCGGTCACATTGCTTCGTGGCGCAGAGTACAGGGACTCGAAGGTACGCGCCCCATGGTCGATGATTTTAAACCTTATTCATTGATTGGGTAGATCATGTCCTTTGTTTACGAGCAACGTCCCGAAAATGACCCCAGAGCACGATTTAATGAAAAGTTCTGGACAGCTGTAGCAGCCGCATCGTCGTCTCTGTCCGTACGAGAGAAGCAAACGCGCCTGGGAATTCCACTCCAACCACTCAGTCTTGATGTTGACGGATCCCAAGATCCCATAGCTCGATTCATCCGCCGGGTCTCTCAATCAGGGGAACTAAAGCACGAGCATTCCCCTGCTCTCCTTCAACTATTCGCTGCGCACATGCTCTGCGTACCCCTCCTCGGCCTCAAAGAGAGAGCAAGACCTCCTGTCCCTTTCTCAAAGGACCTGACGACTACCGTCGTTGCATTCCTCGTTAGGATATTCATCCTCCTCGAAAACATCGCTACTCCCTCCAACGTCGACGGAAGAGTTTTCGCTGCTCTCCTTGATACAATCCTTCGCACCGAACAAACGTCTTTGGACTCATTGATTGGCCCGCAGCTGACGACTCAACTCAGTGCATTGTGGCAATCACACAATCTCGCTGCCCCGGACTTTACGGCTCTCCGCAACAGCTTCCCTCCCTCTCCTGTTGCACAGACTCGGAGCGAGGAAGACGAGCGTCCGGCTCTGAGCATGCTCCCTTTCAGCCACCCCCTCTTCGACGAAGAGATGTCCTCGATACAGATTGAGGCTGATGAAGAGAGTGAAGAGGAAGACGAGGAGGCCCACTTGGAGTTCAGCACGGTTTACGAGGATACGCAGCACTGGCACAACCACAAGCGAGCGATCCTTCCTCCTCATATGGGAGGGAGCGACAACATCAGGCCGATGGACGAGAGGCAGAAGAGGCGGCAGCTGCGGAGCGAGCAGCGGTTCATGTCGAAGCTTCAGTGGCAAGCGGAGACGTTGACGGGTGCGCTGGGTAGCCCATTGCAGCAGATCGTTATTCCCAGCGCGGCTTCCGCAAGGAAATCGAGGATAGCTGCGCAGCCAACTCCCAAGGTCGAGGTGCGCGCCATCTGTGTTTCCACCCTGAGTAGTCTCTCATTGAGATCATCATTTTTATAGGAAGCAAAGCCGGCAAAGCCGGCCAAGGGCGCGGGCGGGAAGAAGGGAAAGAAGGAGACCCTCTCATCGGCAGACAAGATCCGTCTCGCAAACCAGGCCAAGAAACAGGCGAAGGAAGACGACTCAAACGTCACGTGGTGGCGCGAGCAGTTGTCCGCCCTCGACGAAAAGCCGACGACGTCGTCCAAAATCACCGCCCTCGAGACCCTCATGCGCAACAAGCGCACCAAGGAGGGCTGGCTTGCCGCCGAAGCACGCCTGTACCGTCTCCACCTCGAGCTCGCACGCTGGCTCGACGACGACTCCCGCGAAGACGCCTCCGTGCGCGACCGCTTCACCGTGTCGGTGATGTGCATGGTGAAGGATCTGTACGAGTCGAAGGACCTCTTTCCCAAGGTGGCCGAGAAGCTCGCGATGGTGCTCATCGCGCTCGGGTTTGCGGACTACATCGAATCGTTCGAGGCGGCGGCGACGGTGTCCAAGGAGGACCGCTCGCTGAACTTTGACTTCGTCAAGCTCGTGAAATCGAAGAGCGGGAGCGCGGTGTACAAGTGGATGCGCATCAAGGAGGAGCCGGTGGTGTGGCAGCTGAGGCTGTTCGGCGAGTTCATGGACCGTAGCATGGACAGCCAGAGCGACCCGCGGGTGTCGTTCAAGCCCGATGCGTGGCAAAGGAAGGTGCTAGACTGCTTGGACAGGAACGAGTCTGTGCTGGTTGCTGGTGAGTGATCTGCCTGGGGACCACGTTTCGTACCAGGCTGACACTAGACTTTAGCCCCGACGAGTGCGGGGAAGACGTTCATCTCGTACTATGCTATGGAAAGGCTGCTTCGAACGTCTGACGACGATATCTTGGTGTATGTTGCGCCTACGAAGGCACTAGTCAGCCAGATCGCTGCCGAGGTGTACGCACGATTCAGGAAGGAGCTCGGTTCCAGTGAGTACCGCATACCATCCTCTCAAATGCGGAGCTAATGACCCCTCTTCGCAGAGGCTTGTTGGGCTATCCACACTCGTGACTACCGTGTGCACAACCCCCAGAATTGTCAGATCCTTGTCACAGTCCCGGAGATGCTGGCGATAATGCTTCTTTCGCCGCCGCTGGCTCGGACTTGGACCCCGAGGATCAAGAGGTATGTTACCTGTCCGTCACCTCTTCTCGAACGCGCGCTGACCTAGTTCCAGGATCATCCTGGATGAGATCCATACCATTGGCCAGCAGGAAGGCGGCGCTGTTTGGGAGCAGATTATTCTACTCGCCCCATGCCCTCTTATGTGAGCTCCTTCATCGCTTTCCCCCAAATTTGACACTCACTTGCCTATAGCGGTTTATCGGCAACTATTGGAGAGCCAGAGAAGTTCAACGCGTGGCTAGCGTCAGTCCAAGAGGCACACGGATTCAAGCACACCTTCATCCACCACCCACACCGGTATTCTCACCTTCGCAAGTTCACGTATCTTCTTCAAGCCAAACACGAACCCGGCGTATTCGATGGTCTCCCCGAGCACCGCAAGACCGACCGGATGCGATTCGTTCACCCGATCTCTATGCTATCGTTCGGCGCGCGCCATCTCCCTCCTGACTTTTCCTTGGAAGCTGCTGACTGTCTCTCGCTCTACCGCGCATTCGAGCCCCACCGAAGCCAACTTCCTTTTGACCTCGAGCAACTAAACCCCAATCTCTTCTTCAAGAACGCTAGTGGCGCGTTGCTGAGGCAGAAGGACATCCTGCGCTACGAGGCCGCCCTATCAGAGTGCATCTCTACTTTGATCGACTCCACGGACCCGCAAGACCAGACATCCGTGCTGAACAGCATCATCAAGAACGTCTCTGACCCCGTCACAGAGAAGATTGACCCGAGATACATTCCAGACTCAAAGACGTTCTACACCAATCTAATCACTCTCATTTCGGATCTGCATGCAGACGGAGATCTAGTAAGTCACGTACCCCGTTCTGAAGGATAGCAACGCCCTAACGCATGCTCTTCCGCAGCCTGCGCTTCTCTTCAATTTCGATCGCAAGGTCTGCGAGAAGATGGCCCAGTCGATCCTCGAAGTCCTCGAAGCATCAGAGGAACGCTGGCGCGAGACGAACCCTGAGTGGAAGCGCAAGATCAGGCAATGGGAGGCATGGGTGTCCAGGGCTAAGGAGCGTGAGCGGCAGGCTGAGCGGCTCAAGAAAGTCAAGAAGGACGACGACAAGTCGGCGGGGGCGGCGGAGCCCGAGACAAGCTGGGAGGCATCGTTCAACCCCGAAGAGCCGTCACCGCAATTCTCATTTGCAGGCATGTCCCCCGCGTTCACCAAGGAAGACTTGGACGCGGAGATCCAGAGCCTCTCGCGCTGGAACTCTGCACCAGATTGGGCTCTGAACGGTCTTCGGAGGGGCATTGGTGTGCACCACTCCGGTATGAACAAGCACTACCGTACCCTCGTGGAAAGGTGAGGCGTGTGCAATGCCGTTCGCTTCTTCTTATGAATAACCTTGTTATAGTTTATACCGGGCTGGGTACCTGCGCGTGGTCATTGCAACAGGTGAGTCGTGTGCATGATACGAATCTCGTTTCCTCACGCGTCTCTAGGAACGCTGGCGCTTGGTATCAACGCCCCTACAAGGACCTCAGTGTTTTGCGGAGATTCTCCCTTCCTTACTGCCCTCATGGTATGTTGTCGTCTTGGAGAATAATTCTGAGGTGATCTGACTCGTTTCCCAGTTCCGTCAATGTGCCGGCCGAGGTATGTGTTAAGTTTGTTATTCTCCAACGTGCAGCTAATGTAGAACGTCATCAGCGGGGCGCAGAGGATTCGACCTTCTAGGAAAGGTTGTTTTCTACAGCCTTCCCGTGGACAGATGCCAGCGACTTGTGCTGTCAAAATTACCATCGCTTGGTGGCAACTTCCCACTGACCTCCACCATGGTCCTGCGACTATTCAACCTACTCCAAGGCTCGAACGACGCCCCTGTTGCACGCGACGCCATCAAGAGCATACTTCGCTTACCTCACATCAGCTTCGTCTCCGAAGTTGGCCGGGAGCAGATTCTCCACCACATCCGATTCAGTATCGACTATCTGCGCCGCTCCGGCCTCCTCGACTCACAGGGAAACCCTATCAACCTGTTCGGTGTCGCTGCACACCTCTATTACACGGAACCTAGTAATGTCGCACTTGTTGCTCTCATGCGTCATGGCGTTATCCACCGCATCTGCAACCAAGCCAGTTTCATTTCTGCGAAACACGAAATGATGCTACTCTTCTCGCATCTGTTCGGCCGTCGCTATCTCCCCAAGGTATACGCGTCATCCCAGTTCCTGAAGGCCATTACGAGGAAATCTCCGTCCAAGGTCGTCCTACCTCCACTCCCGAAAGACGCCCGGAAGGTGCTCCTGGAGCACGAAGACCACATCAGACGTGTCTTTACTGGATACGCCCAAGCATACGTTGCCCATCACTCCGCTGAGCTTGGCCAGGATATGCAGCTGCCACTCAGTCGCAAAACCCTGTGCCCGACCGTCTCCGCGACCGACACCAACCCGTTTGCAGAACATCTCCGTCGTACCGCCATCTCGTCCACCGTCCGTTCGCCCTTTGTCGCCGCCTCCGGACACAGCGACAACTTCCGATCTGTCAAGGAGCTCAGCGACACCTCGCGCGACGGCCTGCACTTGAACGAGCACGCCATTCCGACGATGCGGCAATTCACGGCCGTTCTCGGAAAGGAAGGCGGGGACTCGGACGAGTTCGCGCTCAACGCGTACTTGCTCGACTTCTTCACGCACGGGCAGACGGCGGCGTTGCGGACGGCGAACGGGATTCGGGACGGCGAGATGTGGTACGTGCTGCAAGACTTCTCGCTCACGCTCAAGACCATTCGCACGGGCCTCGTACAACTCCTGCAGAAGGCGGCGGCGGCGGACGCGAGCAAGGCGGGATCGGTCGCTGGTGATGAGATTTCGGAACTCGACAGTGGGTACGGCACGATGGGTACCGCCGACCCTGCGGAGGCGGATCCCGATGCGGAAGGCGCAGAACAGGGAGGGTTCAAACGACCCGTTGGGGTGTCGGATAGAGATTGGAAAGTCTACGAGGTGGTGGACGCGGTGACTGCTGAATTTGACGAGAAGTTCCGCGCCATGTGGGCGTAAGATTTCGGTCCCTTTTTTCAAGATCCAAGCCATATCGTTCTGCTCGTTACAGTCTCATTGCTATGCTTGTTTACCATAGACCTCCCTTTGCGTTGCTGTTTTCACCACGCTTTCGAACCAGTAGTTTCAATGTATGCTCTCTTTCTGCTAGCCGTCCTGTCCATTCAATCTTACGTTGTCTATTCGAAGGTGGCTGTGCGAACATTCTTCAAGTTTGGCGTGATCGAATGGTTCAACCTCAGCACCGTTCTTCCACCATTAGCTCCGTTACGAACCACAATGCCCTCTCTGTTTCCGCCGCCCTGCCCACAACTGCCTGATTTCAAAAGCATGCTTATCAGAGGGGACTATCATCCCTCAGCGCCGATTCACCTCCTGCTCTCGTATGCTGCCGCAATCCCGGAGGCGAAAGCAGTCTTCCTGACTCCGCGTCGGGATTCCCTGATGAATGATTTGGCCGACCTCAACGACCATCAGCTCAACACGTCGAGCGGGTCTGGTAAATGCAATGGAGCCGCCATGCGGACTCAGGTCTTGTACATTCTTATGATAGTATTACAACGAAGAGGGACCCTTCTGACCACATAATGCCAGCTACCCGCCTACCCTCGCACATCTGCGACTACTGTTGGCAACATTGCACGAGTACAACGACACGATTCACCATAAGAAAACTACACTCGATGCTGCACCAGGACTGCTCGTTCTTCATGAGGTGTCGGCGTACCTCATTTCCCAGGCAGTGGACGCTACGTAAGTGGTCCGTCGCATACAGTTGTATGATCGTTAGGGCTAACTTATGTTCAGTGTTTCCGCGTACCTCTCAATCGTCTCGTCCGCCCTTGCGCTCACTGCACGATGGGCTCCCGGAAGGTATGCTTTGACTTGACATTGGGTTATACACATGTGACGCTATACAACCCAGCCTGACGACGTCCAAGCTGGCTATCTTCGACTCTGGGCTCGGCTCGCTGAAGCTTCCTATACTCCGTTCGCTTACATTCGATGGGGATGACGAAGGATCCACCTCGACTGTGCGGCATCGTGACTCCCTCTCCACGCTACTTGAACGGTACTTGGAGTGGAAGGTCGAGTTCCCTGAAGGTGAGCATTTGGATCTAGTATCCATGGGATCGGACTAACGTGTGTGTGTGGATACACAGCCTTTGAGGAAGAAGGTAGGGCTCTGGGTAGTGACCGAGACGATGTGGTGTATGAGAAGAAGTCTCTGAGGATATGCCGCACTCGAGCTGGCCGGTTGGGTTCTGAGGTTCCAGAAGACGAGGCTGAGGCTCTCGCTGTAGATACTTGGACGTGGGTCGAGAATCACCAAATCGACGACGACGGACAAGACCGAACAGTGTTCTCGTGGGAGTCATGAAATTCCAACGCTGCTGTGGTGGGTGAACTGGTCAGAGTATTGTATACGTAGGTTTCAATGGACAGCCCAGGTCTTGAAACCCTATGGTCACATACCAGAATTATGTACCATATTGCTCTCGTGCCCGTCGATCGTTGCTGTCTCCGTCTTGCCCATTGTACAGTCACCTCTCCGTCGTACGAGATGCTCAGTTACCCGGTAGTGTTGCCCTCTTCCTCACATTTGCATGTAAGAACGGTATATTTGATGGATGCTCGCTGTTTACTCGTCCCGGCAGGCTGCCACCCACCCCGACACACGCATGTGAATGTGCGGAGACGCCCAGCGTCCGGGAAGCTCGGAGTTTGGAGCCTGGAACGCCGCGTCGAAAGGGCGTCACCGTGAACGCGTCTTCCGCCGTGCTGGTGCATCCTCTCTGTCCCACTATTACCTGGAGCGACCCGTTCACCTAATATACGGATGGAATCTTTCAATGATGCAGGGGACGACCCTTTCAAGCCTACCCTCTTCGAGCTCGTCGCGCAGGAGCAGCTCAGGGACCTTCTCCAACCCGCTCTCAAGTACGTCCTCTCGGTGAGGATCCCTAGCTACACACTTCGACCAGAATGACAAACATATGACAGGTGTTTGCGCAATCGTATCCACGGTACCTCCTCCGGATAGTTAACCGACATGAGGAATTCTACGCCCTCCTGATGTTCTTCGTCGAGAGACACTATCTCCGCACGCAAGGTGCGCACGGCCTACTCTGACACTCTGGGTGAGGCGTGACGCGGATGGGGCGTAGGCGCATCGTTTGCGGAGAACTTCTACGGCCTGAAGAGGCGGCGGGCCCCACTGTTCAAGACCGACCGGGCCCGGAGCGCGGTCGGCGGCGTGCTCGCGGAGGAGAAGCTGCGGGACAGGGAGATATGGCGTTCGCTCTTCCTCCTGGTGCGTCAACGCGTTCGCCCCAGCTTGTCTTCTTATTCGCTTATACGTCCCACGCGCACAGGTCGGGCTGCCGTATGCGCGCGCAAAAGCCCAAGACTACTTTGAGGAGCTGGGAGGGGGCGCACAGACGGATCTCATGGAGGACACGCGCTCTGCGCCCGCAGATGAGGTGAGTTTAGGGGACGCCCGTCTTGGCGTCGGTCTTCTGACCGCCTGTCTGTGCAGTCGTGGAAAGGCCGTCTGCGGCGGGCATACAAGGTGGCGTACCCGTGGGCGAACTCGGCGTTCGAGCTGTGGCTGCTGGTGTACAACATTGCGTACCTGTTCGAGCGCACGCCGCACTACCGGCCGTGGCTGGCGTGGGTCGGCGTCGACCTCCGGCGAGTGGGTATCGATGACATAGTGAGTGCTACACCCTCCCGTGTTTACGCAGGAAAAGGCGCGATGCTGACGAGCACACAGCGTGCAGCGCAGGCGGCCGCAGCAGCCCGTCGCAGACCGCCGACGCCGCCAGCGCAGAAGGCTCAGGGCGTGCTGGCGCTGCTCACGCGGCTGCTGTGGAAGTCGCCGCGACTGCTGCTGGACTCGCTCAAGGTGCTTCTCCCGACGGCGATCTTCTTTGTGAAGTTCCTCGAGTGGTGGTACTCGCCGTCGTCGCCCGCACGCGCGCTGTCAACGTCGCCGCAGGGGCCCGCGGTGCCCCCGCCGCGGCTGCACCCGCCGCACCCGCAGGGCGTGCGCGTGGACGACGTGGGGTACGGGGAGTGTCCGCTGTGCCGGGAGCCGATCGCGAACGCGACGGCGCTGCCGTCGGGGTACGTGTTCTGCTACCGGTGCGCGCACGAGTCGGTGGAGAAGCACGGGCGGTGTCCGGTCACGCTCATGCGGACGCGGATGTGGCAGCTGAGGAAAATCCTGGTCTGATATGTGTGCGGGAGCCGACATGGCAATGGAGGCTACGGAGACTTGCGGACTCGAAATTGCAGTCGATCGTATACGTCACTGTTCAACGATACCCCCGGCGTTCATGAATACAACGCTTAGCCGGGCTCTGTATCTGATCGACGGAAGCGGAAGAGTGCCCGAGTGAAGGTGGAGGAGGCGTCGGAAGGGCTCCGAAGGCGATGGAGCCTCGGGACGCACGTTCGTAGAGAAAGTGGGGGCAATTAAGGCGCGGGTGTTCGGGTAGATAATCGCAATCTCGATTGGGATCGACGGAGGGCAGGGTCGTGCACGTGGGTCGGAAGGGACGGCGAGGGGGACGTGACTGGGAGCGGGCAGTGGGAGGACGGGGCGCGGAGAAGGGACGCGGGCGAGGTTGAGCCTGGTTGAGCAGACACAGGCAGCCACTTTGCCTTGCTCGATGGGGCACCCGCTCCCTCTCGCGATCCTCCCTCCCGCCTTGCTTTGCTCTTATCGCCGCCCCTCCCCCAGCTCCTCCTCCCCACCCCCGCCGACACCATGAAGGTCGCGCCACCTCCCCTCTCTCCCCACGCCTCGTGCTGAGTCGCCCCTCTTTCCAGTTCGGCAAGCAGATCCAGGCGGAGCAGGTCCCGGGCTGGTCCGCCTACTACCTCGACTACAAGGCCCTCAAGAAAATCATCTCGTCCCTCACCGACAATCGCCCCGCATCCGAGGCCGCAGCACTCGCGCCCCCGACCAGCGTCCGCCCCGGCGACATCCTCGCCTCGCCCCAACTCCCCGCCACTCCCCGCCAAGCCTCCAGCCCGGCACACGAGCCAGAAGGCCCCCCAATATATGCGTCCCTCGGCCAGGACGACGACCGCGGCCCGAGCTTTCAGGCTCACAAGGCCGCGTTCTTCTTCAAGCTTGAAAGAGAGCTCGAGAAGGTGCGTCCCCTCGTCTCCTCCCGGTACTCCGCGCATGATATGGTTTTCCGCGCGCTGACCCCGGCATCCTCCCGCGCGTGTGCGCGTGCGCGTAGATCAACGCGTTCTACCTCGAGAAGGAAGCTGAGCTCAAGCTGCGCCTCGAGACGCTCCTCTCCAAGCGACGCGCGGCCGCCGCGCGCATCATGCCCGACGCGCTCGAGCGCGACGACGCGACGAAGAACCACGTCGAGTGGGGCGCGGTCGAAGAGGGCTTCCGCCTCCTCGAGCGGGACATAGGGAAGCTGCAGGTAGATGGGATCGCGCCTGCGTCTCTCCGTGCTCACCACATACACCCTCCTCCCACCCCCGACAGCAATTCGTGGAAATAAACGCGATGGGCTTCCGCAAGATCCTCAAAAAGTGGGACAAGCGCTCTCGCTCGACCACCAAGGAGCTCTACCTCGCGCGCCAGGTCGAGATACAGCCCGTGTTTAACAGACAGGTGCGTCTGCGATGCCACAGCCCCGTTCGTCAGCAACGCGCGCTGAACGAAAGCCGCTGCAGCTTATCTCAGAACTCGCGGACACGGTCGCGGCATGCCTACTCGACTTAACAGACCTGTCTGTCGGACTAGCTAGTGAGCTTGCTGTTGCGGAGGAGACCATCCTCAGTCATCAATTGAATATCGACCGGAATGTGCAAATGACGCCGTTCTACGACCTCGAGAGCAACCTGCGCAAGGCCGTCGCGGAAAACGACACGACGACCGTAGGAGACCTCGTCCGCTACTCAGAGTCCCTCGCGCAGACCCGGGAAGCTCGGAATCACGTCACCCGCATCCTCTGGAAAGCCGTCATCGACGCGCCGCAGCCGCTAGCCGACCTCATCCTCGCTTCCTTGCCCGGCATCTTTGACTACGAGTTCGTCGATGACATCAACGGCCGGACGTGCCTGCACGAGGCCGCGATCGCGGGCCTCATCCGCCTCGTCGACCTCTGTCTCGCTGGAGGCGTGCAGCAGGACAAGACGGACGCGTACGGACGCTCTGCCCTCCACTACGCCGCGATGCACGGGCATGGCGACATCTGCTACAGGCTCGTCCAGGTCGGGCTCCCCCCGGACGTCGTCGACGTCGACAACTGCACGCCCCTCATCTACGCCACTCTCAAGGGCTGCGTCGCGTGCGTCCGCGCGTTCCTCGAGGAGGGCAAGGTCTCCGTCCAGTCGCCCGGCTCGAACAGCGACCTCATGCCGCTCTCGCTCGCCGCGCGGTCGGGACACATGGCCGTCGTCGTGCTCCTGCTGCAGTACGGCGCGCCGAGCCGGCCAAACACCAACGGCGAGTACCCGATCCACCTCGCGGCGCAGGAGGGCCACGCGGAGGTGTGCCGCACTCTCGCGAGCCACGACGGGTGGGACGTGCCGGACAAGTACAACGAGTGGACGCCGCTCTTCCACGCGGCGCGGTTCGGGCGCGACGCGTGCCTGCGCGTGCTGCTCGACGTGGGGAGCCGCATCAGCGTCACGGACGAGGCGGGGAACTCGCCGATGTACTACGCGGCGTGGTACGGGCACCAGACGTGCGTCGCGCTGCTCGTCGAGGCCGCGGCCAAGGCGCAGGCCGCCGCGCAGGCGTCCCCGTCGCGCGCGTCGCCGCTCACGAACACGCAGCGGTCGACGGGCACGGACTCGGACATCGACGCGATCCCGTCGCTGTACCTCCCGCCGCCGATGATGCCGTACCGCGTGTACGGGCACAACTACCTCGACCGCACGGCGCTCATCCAGGTCACGATCGGGCACCTCTCCTCGCACTACCGGGACGCGGCGGCGGCGGAGCACGGCGGCAGCAGCAGCGGCGCCGCGGCGGTGCGCCTGCGGCACCCGCTCGCGGGCCCGCAGTACGACGACCGGTACCTGCACGCGTCGCCGCTGCTGAAGCTCGTCATGACCGCGACGCCGGCGGTGACCGCGGCGCCGTACAGCATCCCGCTGCCGCTGCAGCGCGAGCAGAAGATCGCGTTCTCGTTCCAGGCGCCCGAGCCGAGCGCGCTCGCGCTCGAGTTCTCGCTCTACCCGAACTTTGGGACGAAGACGATCGGGCGCGCGACGGCGCTGCCGTGCCTGTTCAGGGACATCCAGAACAGCCAGGCGTTCACGCTCCCGATCCTGGACCCCAGGCTTCACGTCATCGGAGAGGTCAGTCTGGCTTTTTCTCCTAGCTCCGCCCGGCGTTCTTCTCGTGACGCTCACTCGCCATTTTTGTCGTGCAGGTGTCGTTCGAGGTCAACGTGATCACGCCGTTCAGCGGGGTGAAGCTGGAGATCGGGGGCGCGGTGGAGACGTACTGGAAGTCGCTCGCGATGCCCGTGCCGAGCGGGGGCAGCGCGAAGCTGCTCGCGCCGCGGCCGGCGCCCGTGCCCGCGCTGCACGGGCGGGCGCTCGGGGGCACGTCCGCGCAGACGTCGCCGACAAACCCGACGCTCGCGACAGCGGCGTCGGGGCACTCGCTCACGCACTCGTCCGTCACAGGCAGCTACATCTACGTGACGGTGCAGGTGACGCGCGACCTGCACCCGGTGGCGTTCGCGGGGTGGCGGCTGCCAGACGAGTCCTACGAGCTGGGCGTCGCGGACGTGACGCTCGCGCAGTTTCAGGCACTCGCGGCGCGCACGCGCGGTGCGGCGCCCCTACCCGCGCCGGACGCCGCCGCGGCGCCGTCGGTATGGTCGAAGTGGATAGCGGGCTCGATGGCTACGCTGCAAGAGCTCTTACGGGTGCGCGCGTCTCTCTCCCTCACGGCAGCGGACCCGGGCTCACGCCGACATTGTTGTCCTCCCCCTCTCCCCCGCACGCGCAGATCGTCCCGGCGGCACACGGCGTCTGCGTGGAGATCGCGTACGCGCCGCTGCGGGTGCGGCGGCGGCACGCGCTGCGGCACCAGGTGGACCTGAACGCGGTGGTGGACGGGGTGCTCCGGCGGGTGTACGAGAGCTCTGGGCTGGAGGGGCAGATGGGCCGCCGCCCGGTCGTCTTCACGTCCTTTGCGCCCGACGTCTGCGCCGCGCTCAACTGGAAACAGCCGAACTGTACGTCATCTCACCCCCCGTCTCGACGCTTTCTCCGCTCCTCGCGCGTCCCCCGCTCCCCGCTCCCCGTCCCTCGAATTTCCGCGCCGCCGCCACGCTCCCATTCATTCCCCCGCTCCGGCTCCCTTTTGTGCGCCGGTGGATGACGGATGGCTAACTAACCGCATTGGGGCGCCGTCGCAGATCCGGTGTTCCTCGCGTCCCAGTGCGGCGAGCGGAGCCGCGCGCCGCCGAGCCCGATCGCGCTCTCCGTCGACGACGTCCACGACCACCGCCTCTACAGCCTCGACGCCGCCGTCGAGTTCAGCAAGACCAACAACCTCCTCGGCGTCCTCCTCGACGCCGGCTTCCTGGTGCGTACGCCCCTCGTCTCTCCCCCCTGTTCCTTGCCCTGCCCCTACCCCTGCCCCCCGTTTTCCCTCTCCCTCTCCCGACCCTGGCGTGAACGACGCTTCTCGCGCTTCCTCCGCTTCTACTCGGGCGACCGTGGGCTGCGGCGTGTGCTAACTGACGCCCTCGTTCTCCTCCGCCGCTCGTCGTCGCCAGGCACGCACGCCGTCCCTGATCCAGGGCGTCAAGGACTACGGTCTGCTCGTCGGCACGTTCGGCGTCCTCGACGACCTCGAGCGCCTCCCCACCTCGGCCGGCGCAGACGCGGCGGGGCTCGACGCCGCCCTCCACGACGGCGTCCTCACCTACTTCAACCACCCCAAGCAGCGCGGCCTCCAGGGCCTCTAGCGCGTACCCCGGAGGACGGCTCGAAGACGACCACGCACGCCCCCTTTGGACTCGGCCACACTTATCTTTATCGGTATTTCTAGACGACGACACGATCGCTATGCCCGCCCCCGCGCGACGGTTTTCAGCCGGCGCGTCGCGCGCCCCATTATTACTGTATGCTCCCTCCTACATTTGTTTCGTGTTACATACATCGTTCTTTCAGCGCCCCGGACTCTGTTCTCTCTCCCCCCTCTGCCTCCTCCCACCACATCTTGTGTCCATACGTACGAAAGCAGCGGCAGTAGCATTAGCATTACAAGGCAAGAAGTCCGTCCAAGAAATGTAGCAAAGTAGCAGCGACGGCAGCGGCCGCGATCGCCGCCGCGGGGAAGTTGGATATTAGACAGAAGCTTCGTATAGAGCAGCGTATCTCCCCTTGCGCGCCAGGAGCTCTTCGTGCGTCCCGCACTCGATGATGGTCTACGACATCGGCGTCAGCGCGCGTGTTCCCGGCGTCTCCACCGCCCCGCCCCCCGGATGGCAATAACCACCACCGACGGGCGGCGCTCTCTTGCCTCCGAGGTCAGGCGGAGGGAGGGGGGGGGGGGCGCAGCCAACTCACCCCGTGCTCCATCATCGCGATCTTGTCTGCGCGGCGGGCGGTCGCGAGCCGGTGCGTGATGTACACGACCGTCTTCGTGCGCGCGCCGTCGGGCCCGCGCGAGATCGCCTCGATCGTGTCGAAGACGTGCTTTTGCGCGTGCGCGTCGAGCGAGGAGGTCTGTAAATGGGCAAGGGGCAGGGGCAAGGGGCAAGGGGAGGGGGAACGAGAGAGATGGGCGAGGCCTGCCGTTAGCGACACCCGACCGGACTCGGAGGAAATAAACAAAAAGAAAAAAAGATGGGGATGGAGAAGGAGAAGGAGGAAGGAGGAAGGAGAAGAAGAATTATCGGGGCGGCGTAGGGCGGGGCGCAGCCCGCGCGACGTGATGTATTGGCTGGGGCGAAACGGACACTCACCGGCTCGTCGAACACCAGGAGCTCCACCTCCGGCCGCCGGGCGCGCATGAACGCGCGCGAGATCGCTATCCGTTGCCACTGCGGGGCGGGCGCGGGAGGGCGGTGTCCGGTCAGCAGTCAGTATTCAATGCTTAGCTTGAGAGGCCACCCCGAGGGAAACATCCGACTCACCTCTCCCCCCGACAGCCCGTGTGGCGACCCACATCCCCCATCCCCGCCGCACAACGCGTCTTCACCGCACTCGCCCCCGTCCATCCCCATCCCCGCACCCATCCCCGCACCTACACCCATTCCCAGGTCCCCGGACCCACCCCCGCCCGCGCCGCTCCCCCCAAGGCGCGTGCGCACGCCCTCGGGCAGCGCGCGGACGAGGTCCGCCGCGCCCGCGAGCGCGAGCGCGGCGTCGACGGCGCCGGGCGCGCGCATGTCGGGCACGAAGCCGACGCCGACGTTGGCGCGCACGGACGCGCCGCCGAAGCGCGCGAAGCCCTGGAAGACGGCCGACGCGCGCGCATGCAGCTCGCGCGGCGCGACGCGGCGCGCGTCCGCGCCGTTCACGCGCAGCGTGGGCACTCTGGTGCACCTGCACCCGCACCCGCCCGGTGGGTCGGAAGGGGAGTCGGAAGGGGAGGGGGAGGGGTCGAAGTCGTAGAGGCGGAGGAGGACGTGCGCGAGCGTCGTCTTGCCTGTGGGCGGGCCGGTGGGTGAGTGGGGCGCGTGTGTGAAGGGAGGTGTGGTTAGACGCGGGTGAAACTGGATGCCGGAGGCGGAGGCGGAGGAGGAAGACGCACCGGAGCCGTTGTAACCCACGATGGCGACGGTTTCCCCGGCGGCGATGGAGAGGTTGACGTTGCGCAGCGCGGGCTGCTTGCTCCCCGGGTACGTGAAGCACAAGTTCCTAGAAGGGTGACGGAATGGGGGGGTGGCGGCAGACCAATAATTAGCCACAGCCTCGCGGGGGGCGTCTCGCGGGTGCGCGCGCGAGATGGAGAGGGCTCACCTGGCTTCTATCGACATACCCCGCCCGGAGGGCCGGTACGGGAGGAGCCTGCTCGCCTCGGGCTGGAGGCGGGGCTTTAGAGTTGTGGCCGCACAAAACGCGCCCGTCAGAAAGATGCCCTGGAAGGCCGCGCGGAGGGTGCGCGCGAGGGCCTCTGCGGTCGCGAAGAGGGTCTGCAGCGTCGTGCGGTAGAGCGTGAACGTGCCCACGGACGTCGAGGTCGAGTGCAGGACGAGCAGCAGCGGGACCTGGGGCGCAGAACGCCGGGCCCGCGGGGCCGCGGTGGGTGTCAGTGATTGGAAGGGGTGAGGTGGGGTGAGAGGGTCGGGATCGGAGGACGCGAGGCACTCACGTTGTGGAAGGCTGAAAACATCCCGGACAGGTACACCCTCGAGAGGACGCGGGAGGTGAAGTCGCCATCTCCGCCAGCGTCGCGGTGCTCGAGGCGGATGAGCGTCTTGCGGGCGCGAGACCACGCCTTAAGGATCCACGGCCCCAGGTCGAAGAGCATGACCTCGGGACGGTACGAGTCGCTGTGGGCCAGCCGCCGCATCGCCTCCTGCTTCGCGGCCATGCGGGCCTCGAGCCGGCTGCCCGCGGGGCAGTCCCAGTAACGTCGTTCGCCGCCCAGCCAAGAGAGAACAGACGGGAGCGCGGAGAGCGCGAAGGAGAGGAGGATGACCGACAGCGGCGTGCGGCCGTAAAATGTCAGGGAGGAAAGGACGAAGAGGTGCGTCATTAGTTCGGACATGAGGGTGAGAAGGCGCAGAAAGTCGAAGGGAGAGAAGAGCCCGAAGGCGGAGAAGCCGTTGAACGAACGGACGAACATGTCGGATTCCTGCAGGAGGTCGCGAACTAAGGGGTCGGAGAGGGTGGGGATGTCTAGCCGGAGCCTCTGTTCCATTTGTCTATGTTCTACGAAGAAACGTGCGGCGCCGTGGACGACGCTTTCATTGGCAGTCCTGCAGGAGGGATATCACAATGGTGAGATTTACGTATGTCTTGATACAATGTGGCGTACGCAATGTGGTCAACGGCAGCTTCCATGGACATGCGAATTAGTTCCAGCGCTACTTGATGTATGATATGGCTTGACGTGAAGTCGCCAGAGGATATTATTTTCTGCAGCTATAACGGGGTGAGCGGGAATACAACGGCCTGGAACGATCCGTCGTACCTCATCGACCATAAGAGCCTGGGAGTAGCCCCTGAAGGCAGGCAGCGTGCCGCGCACGAGGTCTAGTATAATCATTAGGGATATTCTGTACGGGTGAAGCTCCCATAGGCGGGACAATATTTCGGAGGCGCAGCATTTTGAAAGGTCGTAAGCTAGAGCGAAATTATCGAAGGTGAAAGCGCGAAAGGAGCCGGGGGGAAGAAGGTCGGAGCCCCCTTTTGGGCAGCGTCGGGACGCTAGCCAGTGTTCGTACAGGTCCGGCTGTTTCTCCGGAGCCCTTTTCAAGCGCTCGCGGAAGGGCGGGCAGAACTTGGCCGGGGAGACGTCGTGAGAGCAGCCAGGAAGGAAAGAGACACAAGAGACTGCGAGGCGGGAGACGTCAGAGAGGGCGGAAGAGAGGGCGGAACGCATGCTGACCCGGGCGGTAGAGGAGGCCCAGTGTGGGAGGCGTGCGGGCGATTTAAAGGGGCGGGGTGGAACGCCCTGGGATGGATAAAATTCTGCCCACGTCAGTCCGTTATTGTTTTGGTGGGCGATGAGATCGCGAGCGCTCTTGGGTGCTGGCAGACGGAGGCAGTATATGGGAAGGGAGTGCCGGAAGGGAGAGGCCGGACCAATTTGTAGGCTTTAGGCTGTGAGACTGTTTGGTAAGGCGTCAGTCGGGTTTGGGGAGGAGGTGATAGGCAACGGGGGAGATGAAGGGAGGGCCAGAAGACGCAGACGCAGCTGCCGGAAACGGTACGCTAAATGGACCGGGAGGGGACGGGCGGAGCCCGAGGGACGTCTGAGGTGCGCTCGGCTGGCGATGGTGATGCCGCTAGACCGCTCACCCTTTAGGACTTCCTTTTCGGGGGAGGGGAGATGGGGGGGTGGCTGCTAGAAGGGCGGGGCATGAGAAAGCGTATGTTTTATTACGACTAGGGATTACGATTAGTTCCGGGCTGGGCGAGGCGGATCGGGCGCCATGGCCGGCTGGGCCGCTAGCGGGCGCGACGCGGAGGGCGAGGAGTCGGGCAGCGGGTGGCAGCGGCTGGGAGGGGGGGCATGGGTCATGCGATATGTTTTGCCGAGTTGTAGGTCCGAGTGTACTTGGTTGGGCGGCGCGCGTGGTGCCTGATGGGCCGTGGTTGGGGCGGGCGTCGAATCGCTGTGGACACACACGGCTGTCTGAAAAGGTTTGCGGATCAGAGGGAGACGTTGGACGAGGCTGCCCACGGCCGCAGTGCGCACGCGCGGACGACGACGACGCGTCGACGAGTCACGACCGTGCCAGCCGCGTGCCCGCCTTTCGGTTTAATTCCGACCAGTCCGCCGCGCGCAGGCTGTCACTGCGCTGCAAACGCGAGGCGCCGGATCAGAGCAGGGACGCGTCCGGGGCGATGTGCGGGGCGGCGGCGTGTTGGGGGCACGTTGGCAGCCACACCCCGGGCCATGATGCATGAGCCATGGGCCATGGCCAAGGGCGACTCCTCCCTCTCTCCGACTCGCTCGAGCAAGGTCCCGGCCAGTGGCCCCGCCACCTCCCGCCGTCCCCGCCCGACCCTCCACCGGCCCGGCCGGGCGTCTGATTTTTCGCCGCACACCGTACCACTCGATCGCCGTGCCCGAGTCAGCCGCCTTTATTTGCTTTCCCTCTCGCCATGTCCCTCGACGACCCCGCAAGCCAGGACCACCTCTCCGACAGCCTCCACAGGCTCAAGCTCGCCCAGGACCAGCGCGACGCCGTCCCCGACCAGCCCCTCCCCGACGCAGACTCCCCCCGCGCAGAGGGCTCCGCTGCCGCCGCCCGCCATGGCGGCCCCTCCCCGCAAATACGCGAAGGGTACGGCTTCCGCCCCCTTTCGGGCATCTCCACACCCTTGTACACCTCCAAGGCCGTCGCCCGGGTAGGCACCCCCCTCGTCGATTCCAACGGTCTTGGCTGGCCAGGTGAGCACGCCCCCTGTCCCTCTCGTCTTCGCGGCTGACGGCGCGCGAAGCAAAGTCCACGCACCTCCGCCTCAACGCGACACCTGAGGAGCGCGCGGAGCGCGAGAAGAAGCTCTCCGCCGCCGTGCGCACCATCCTCGAGTGCATAGGCGAGGATCCGGACAGGGAAGGCCTCCTCAAGACCCCAGACCGCTACGCCAAAGCTCTTTTGTGGATGACGCGCGGATACGAGGAGCGGCTCGCCGGTGCGTTACCCCCTCGCGATCGCGCCCGCCGCCGCTGCATCCGCTGACGCGCCTGCCGTCCCCGCCCGCCCGCAGACATTATCAATGACGCCGTCTTCGAAGAAGACCACGACGAGATGGTGCTCGTGCGCGACATCGAGGTCTCCAGCCTCTGCGAGCACCACCTCGTCCCTTTTACGGGCAAGGTTAGCCTCCCCCCCTTTCCTTCCCCGCGCGCATGGAAGCGTTGGCTAACTATGTACAGATTGCGATAGGCTACATCCCCAACAAGCTCGTCCTCGGCCTCTCAAAGCTCGCGCGGATCGCCGAGACGTTTAGTCGCCGGCTGCAGGTCCAGGAGCGGCTCACGAAGCAGGTCGCCCTCGCCGTTCAGGAGGCGATTCATCCCCGCGGCGTCGCGGTCGTGATGGAAGCAACGTGCGTGGGCCCTTCCTTTCATTTACGTGCGCCCCCCACTTCCCCTCCCCGCGGCGTCCGCATTTCCTCCCCCACACTCGCCTCGCCTCACCCCTCCGCACGTCATAACCTTCCCCGCACGCCCACCGTAAGCTGACGCGCCGTCTTGCGCCCGCACGCAGGCACATGTGTATGACCATGCGCGGTGTCCAAAAGCCCGGCGCGGTGACCGTGACGTCCTGCATGCTCGGCTGCTTCCGCACGCAGCAGAAGACCCGCGAGGAGTTCCTCACCCTCATCAAGGGCCGGTAACGGACCCGCCTTCGTCGCCCGCGCACCCGCTGTGCGCCTCATCCATCTAGGACGCACGTCACGCACGCGCGCACCCTTGCATATCCTTACACTGGGACCGATTCAACTCGCATTGGTTTCGAGCAGTTCAACATTGTATTTTTGCACCATGTAGCACGCACGTACACCCCATCTCAGCCACACACCCCCTCTTGGCCATTCGATTCCAACATCGACCTTTACCATACCAGCCGCTAATGCACATTGCAATTCAACTTGACGTCCACAAGTCCACCCACGCACGTAGCTACACACACATACACATGTACTACTATCCGCCGCGCGGGGTCCCTTACGGGCCCCGCGGGGTGCAGCGTGTATAGAGCACGCGAGAACTCGCACATAATTTTCGGAAATCCGTTATGGGCGCACCGCGGAAATGAGCTGAGATGATAATGATGATGAGAGAGTAGGAGCGATGGTGATGAATTTCAAGCTCGGGAAATTACACTAGTAAAACGAGGATACAATAGCAGTAGCTTCGGCCCTCGAGGGGCACCGGGCTCTGCGCGCACTCGCGCAGCATATGTATGTATATGCTACAAATCGGCACGAGGCACCCGCAGGGCCGTCCACGGATCTCAGTCCGCCGTCCGCGGTCGAACAACTCATGAAAAAAAGGTACCCGACACTCAGTCCTTGCGCGCCGCGCGCGCCTTGTCCGCCGCCTGCGGGTCGATGGGCAGCAGCTTCTTCGCGAGCCCGCCCCCGCCGCTCGCCCCGGCGCCGTACCGGTCGCGGATGAGCCGTGGCCGCTTGGGCGCCTGCGTCACTGGCTCGCCGCCGTTGCCCGTGACCTCTGGCGCGTCCCTCTCACGATCTGGGGGAGAGAGAGAAACGGGGGGTCAGTCAGGATATAGGGGAAGAGGAGGGGATACCCACCTGCGATGGTGCGCTTCCTGCCGCCGTCGCTGCGGTCGTCGTCGAGCGGCTTGCGGTCGCGCTCGCCCGCGGATGCGGGGGCCAGCGCCGCGGTGCGCGCCGACGACGGCTCACGCTCGCCAATGCGCGCGCGGAGGCTGCCCCCGCTCGGCTCCGGCGCGACGGGGGCGGATGTAGGTGCGGGGCCGTTCCCGTTCGGTGGCGGCTGGTCGCGCTTCCACCCCTCGCGGTCGCGGGGTTCGCGGGGCTCTCGGTCCCTGTCCCGGTCACGGTCGCGCTCGCGCGCGTCGGACGGCTTGCGTGCGCCGTCGCCCGACGTCATCGCGCGCGGCGCTGAGGGCGTCGACGGGGGGAGCGTCTTCGCAGAGGTGGGGCCCTCCGGGATGCGCTTGTCGCCGAGCTGTGGCGCCTGTGAGCGGAGGAGCCGGGGAGGTCGAGAGGGCGCGGAGACGTACCTTGGTGTCGATCGAGAGGCCCTTGCCGTCGCCGTCGGCCGCGTCGCGGTCCTTCCTGCGGCGGTCCGAGTCGCGCGCGCCGCGCTCGTGGTCCTTGTCCGCCCCGCGGCGCGGCCGCTCGTCGTGGTGCCCGTCCTTGCGGGAGGAGCGCTTCGAAGGGCGATCCGCCTTGTCTTCAGCATGAGCGAACAACGGAGGAGACCTGCCCGGAGCTGGACGCACCTCGTCGTCTCCCCGCCGCCGCTTCCCCAGCGAGTCCTCCCCGCGGTGGCGGCCCGCCTCGCGTCCGTTGTCGGGCCTCGTCGGCAGCCCGCGCTCGTCCGGCGTGGCGTTCGCCCCCGTCGCGGTGTTGGAGCCGCGCCCGGAGCCCTCTCGGTCTTTCCGACTTTCCCGGTCCCGCTCCTTGTCGTCCCGCCGGTGCCGGTCGCGGTCCCTGTCGCGGTCACGGTCCCGTTCGCGATGCGGCTCGCGGTGCCGGTCTGGCTCGCGATCGCGCTCTCGCTCACGTTCCTTGTCGCGGTCCCGCTCCCTTTCACGATCCCGGTCCCGGTCTCGACGGTCCCGGTCGCCATGCCTGTCCCGACGGTCCCGGTCGCGATCGCCTTCCTTCTCGCGCTCCTCGCGTGCGGCACGCCGCTCGTTGCGTGCGCTCTCCCGGCGGGAGATGTCACGTTCAGGGCGAGTGTCGCGATCCTGCCGCTTGTCGTCGAGCTTGTCGCGAGGAGGTCGACGGTCCCCGCTCGCGCGCGATTCCGAGCTTGGGTTCCGAGTGCCTGGCCGGCTCGTCGGGGAGGGAGACCTGCGGCGGGGCGACGGAGCCCGGGGCGCTCCTGTCTGCCCACGGGGTTCTGTCGGAGGGTGGCCGTCGTTCTTCTCGCTGCCGTTCGTCGTGATCCTTGACTGCTTGGCAGTCTCACGTAATTCCTGGGCGGAAGGGGTCTGACTGGGCACGGCCGGAGGGGGCATGTGTTGCTGGAGATCCGGCCGAGGGGGTATGCCGTGAACGCCCCGGGGAGAGCTGGGAAGCGGTTTAGTGGCTGCGGCGCGGACGGCCATGGGTTGATTCGGAGTTGGAGGTCGCGAGCCACGCAGTTCTTGACTGAGGGAAGGAGGGATGGGAGAGGGAACCTTGAGTGCAGTTGGGGCAACCAAGTTGTCTCTTGGGGGAGGTTGGTCGACGTCCATTGCGTCGCCCGGCGCCTGCTTGTTCTCCTCATTGGACCTGGTATCCGGCCTTACCCTCTTGACAACCTCTGGACGCGGTATGCTGTCCAAAGCCAGCCTCGTAGAATTGGGAGTACTGCTACGATCTGTCGGGGCAGGTGCGTCCGAGTTGGGGTGAGTTTTGGGCGCGGACGGGGCAGACGATGTCGAGGGTAGTCTACGGGCATCAGGAGGAGCAGCGTTCGATGCAGTTGGCGTGCCGACACGGGGTGTCTCTGGCTGCGTCGGAGCCCTCGCATGAGTAGTGGCCTGAGACGGTCCTCAGATAAGTCTTCGCGAAGATCTTGAAACCTGAATATCTCACCTTCTGGAGGATGGGTAGCTCCCACTCCTTCCTCCGTTTATCCAAGCTTGACCGATATCTTGTGTTCCAGAGTTAGTACTGATACACTAAAGTCAATATATAGGAAGACATACGCGTTTGCGAGGATCTTGAGGTCGTTGCGCTGCTCGTGCTCCAACAATTTCTCAACTGCCTTCCACACCATGATACCGCTGTAATCGTAGACTTTGGCAATGGGGAACACCGGGAGGATTTCCTTCAGCACGACGATGGTGTTGTAGACATGCATAAAGTCTCCACTCTTGACACAGTCCTCCAGACACTGACGAAAGCGTTACATCGCGTCTCTCGTGAGGTGAGGCGTCAAAACGTACCTTCGCCACTTTCTTGTGCCACTTGCGAAGGACGAGCTGGAATTCGCTCCAAGGCATCAAGACGGACTTCGGCTCGCCAGGTCTGCGATTTTCGAACCCTGGCAAGGCTACGGGCTGGCTACCGCCCTTCGCGTGATTCTCTTGATTGAATAACTGCTCGTCCCCGTGCCACCTCAATAGATCGGCGAGGATACCATGGAGGAAGCGACCTAGATCATACAAGTGAGTCGCCTGGGAGATATAGATGCGAAATCGAACACACCGTAGTTGCGAACTTCGTACTCGCTGCACGAGAAGAGGACAACCTTGACGTTGTCTCCCAAGATCTACGCCGAGCTTATTGTGAGCACCAGTGTTTTAGTCGAGTAGAGCACGCATACCTTGTCGTAACACTGCAGGGTCGAAAACCCGGGTGTGCCGTGCGAGTGCATAGCCTTGATGAACTGGACGCAAAAATCGGCATCCATCGGGGAGAGGAGGCATCTCGGCTGGATGCATTGCTCGATGATGTATCCCGCGAGCGCGCCCCTGACAGGATCTACCACGACGATTAGCTCTCCCGAATTACGCGGAAACCTCTGAACGCTCACTGTGCGCGAACCAATGCTGCTTCTCCCGCGCAAGACGCTTAATGGTGAAAGAGCGGGACGCCGTCTGGTCCTTGAGCTCGCTTCGAAGCATGGCCATGACACCCTCGATCTTCCTCTGCCTATCCCTATGCGGGCCGGCGGTGTTACGCTTCTCCCGATCGGAAGAGCGGGATGCAAGGTTGGCCATCGATTCTTCGGACCGCGCGAGAGCCCGCAATGAATGGTACTCCTCTTCGTATCTCGCCGTCGGCGGAGAAAGGTCGTACGTGGACAGCTGCCAGAACGTGAGGTAGAACGCAGGACTGAGAGCTGCGTCAGCTCATGTTCCCGTCCTTGACCAGCAAAACTCACCCAATGATTTCGTAGGCACTTGCGGGGATGATCTTCTTGACGTCGTCGAACAGCGCGTAGAGCTCGGGAAGCCACGGGTTCTGAGAATAATGGATAAGACGGCGCTCGCAAAAATGACCTAGATGCGACGAACCTCAGGTGGTGCAGGAGGTTTCTCCTCAACCGACTCCATAACAACATCTCCGCTTTGGGACGCAGACACAGTCGGTTTAGCGTCGCTTGTGGTTTCTACGGTAGAAGCGTTCTCCGCGGCAGGATTGGGAGAAGCTACGCGCGAAGCGGTGACGTTTGGCTCGCGCTTGGCAGTGAGCGCCGCCTTCAGTCTCTTCTCGGCCTCCTCACTGGCGATGCGTTCCTTCTCCTGTAAAGCAAGGGCCGAGGCCTGCGACGCAGGAATGAGCGGTCCGGCGGCATTGGGCAGGCTGACGGGTAAATGCGTACGAGGAGGGCGGCATTGAGGATGGGACGGTATATTTGCATGCAGATCGGCGCGCAAATGCCGTACTTCTCTCCGAGGTCGGCCAGCGGCGGAACGATGTTCTTGCTGTACTCTTCGAAGGGTATAATCGCGGGCGTCGTGAGCAGGTCGAGGTACTGAAGAAGTACTCCATGGGTCTGTAACGAAAAGTTGAGGGCGAGCGAGACGATGGAGGATGCTGTTAACTCACCGTATCGAACAAACTGGCGAGAGACTTGAGGTGGGCATCAGGGGCTTGGAATACGCACGACTGTCGTTGCTGAGCGATCTGGATGAGGAGGGGTCGCGCAAGCCCTTCCTTGATGAGAGTTTGTCCAAGTCGGGTGTTCGCCTTCGTTGAATTCTCATTCGGATCCTGGCGAGCACCACGGGTTGCGGACGCGATGGCCTCGACACGCAGAGTGGGACCACCTGCCATCGCAGCAATCGCTGCGTCCCCAAGGGTCGGAAGAGGCTCGATGCCGGCCATCCTCCAGATGAGTTCGCGGAAAATGATGATGTCAGTCGTGACTCCGTTGTGCAGCTGGTGGACGATATATTTAAGGAGAGAAGGGAGGTCGGCATTGTAACGACTGTAGAGCATCCCCGTAAAGGACGAGAGATCTAAAACGACGTGAGTGCAGGGTTCACAAGGAACAATGATATACGCACTGAGGAGCCAGTCCGAAGAATGCACCCCATCGTCTTTGACGCGTTCCTTGTTCGGGTTGGCGAGAGCGTCGATAATGACGTACACAAGTACATCGAAGCCCATCATGGTGATGAACCGGAGGGACTGGAGGATGACACTTGCGAGGTTCTCGTACGCCATGAGCTGGTTCACCGCGTTCGTAAAGAAGATGCAGGGGTTCCCGTTGGCGAGCTTCGCAATCGTCGCGGCGAGGGTCTCCACAGTCTGGTGTGACACCCGACGCATGATGCCCTTTGCCTCGCGATCGGCCTGGGCGAACCGGATTCGGAGCTCTGGATGCGACTTGTACATACTCGCCTTCCACTCGCCGTACAGCTGCCATCTAGTCATCGTCTCGTACTGTCTGACGATGTTCCATATATCCACGGTGCAAACGGCATTCCCGCGCATGAGAGACAGGCAAGGTAGGAAGTAGAGGCGGATGACTTTGAGCCAGAAGACCATGATCGGGTTGCTGGGATCCGGGAGGCCGATTTGCTTCTTTGTTGTGGGATCCAGTTCGCACTACAGAGCTTACGTTAAAACGCTGTCGCAGATGGAAACTATAGACTCACGATAGTGGAGATATGCTGTCTACCGATCCTTGCAAACTTCGTCAGGACTGCTGGGTCGCGTGAGATGTGCAGCCCGATGAAGCGCAACAAGGGTTCCACGACGTCGTCGAGGTCATCAAAGGAGGAGCACACAGGAACGCGGGACGCCCAGTCCGGGAAAAAGAACACGAATTCGATCGTGCTTGTGACCGGAGGTGTTGGTGCGATGAGCGACAGTTGCTGCCTGCGCACAGGAGGAGGCACGACACCCGTAGCGCCGTAACGGGCCCGGGGTGTCGTAAACGACGCCAGCTTCTCTTTCGTAGAAGCAGTGGGAACGCCGACGTCCACGCTCGTGTCGTACAGTCGCGCGAACGAATGGTGCACGACCCTGATCATCAAGTCAGCAAGCTCGGGGTACGCATCTACCATCCAAGGGAATTTGGATAGGATCGTTAGGGCGGGGCGCAGCGCGCCCACGGAAAGCAGCGCATGTACGAGACCAAGCTTCTGGCTTGGTGCGGGCTTGGGTGGTTCCTCCTTCTTAGGTTCCGGAGCTGGTTGTCGCGCTCTCGAGCCGGGGGGGCCGGACTCCAGGGGTGCGGCCATGGCGAGCTGGCTGACTTTCGCGCCTGCTATGCGTCCATCTACGCTCGAAAGATAAGCTTTATAGAAGACGTCCATGTCTTCGTCTGCAGGGCCAATCTGCCATGGACTTTCAGTTGACGAGCTGGTCCATCTGTGACAGGCGCTACTTACATGGGGATACAAGTCTTCCAAAGTCAGGAAACCCTCTCTTATTAAGATGGCCGTCATGAGATAGAGGTTCCGAGGCACCGTTTCCGTTACTTCGGGCGACTATATTTCGTTTAGCAGGTGCGTAGAGGGGGCGACGGCACTAGAGTGCTCACTTGGTAATAAGTGAACTTGAAACCAAGCACTTGCGCCAGGACGCGAGCATTACTGCTGTCAGCGACGGCAGAGTGGACACCAGCCTGCTCTTCCGCAAGCCTGAGCACTTCATCGAGACTCATTCCCCGGTATTGCTCGGGATCGGGCTCAACCGCCATATCTTCTTGCTTGACATGCGAGCGTCTTCGGCCACCCCATGGAGAGAAAGAAAGTAGAGAGAGGAAAAAGGCGTGGTGAGTGGCAAGGTGGACCGAGAACACGTCAAGGATGACGTCCAGAGCGCGATTAGGGTCGAGATCAAAGTACCCAATGAGGCCCAGGGCCCGCTCCCATGTGGGGCGTGCGCGAGCTTGGATAGCCTCGAGAGACTCGACAGGATATCCGGTTGCGGGGGAGTGAGGTGGACCGAGGTTACTTGTAAGCTCAGTTGTGAGCTTGCTGTACCCCTCCGACTGCTCGCGTAGCAGGTTGAATTTGTTCTGCTTGTAGCTGCAGTTGGATTAGAAATTCGTTTATTTCCCGGATGTATGAGAACTCACAAGAGACCCGTGCGCGTCCGGATTTCCTTCCTCTCAAACGCCAATTTGTCTGCAATGAGCCCGACAGTGGCAACAAGGCCCAGGTCAAGGCGCTCGCGACAGATGTCCGGGTCGAGGACGCCAATGATCTTGGAGAATACTGTCTAGCCCAATAACAAAGCCCACTAGACACGGAAATAACGCACCAGGAGCCTCCGAATGAGTGTTACCATAGTCTCCTTGTCCGCCTCGGCATTATCCTTGGCCTTGACGGCTTGCGCCACAGTAGTGGGGGATAGCTCGCCCTGTTCAGCGGCACTGGCCGCGTTCTTCGCGTCGCCGAGGACCTCCTCAAGTTCCGCATCGATGGCCCAGAGGATGTCCACTAGAACTTCTCCAAACGCCGCGATATTGGGGTTCTTGTCCGTGCCGGACGAGGAGGAGGGGAGGTGATCGACAACAGACTGAATGAAGGCGACCAAGGAGTCCACAGAAAGCGGATTTTTAGGAGACCAAGAGGCAAGGGTAGCAGCAAGTAGCGCATGGTAGACTGTCGTGAGCGTAACATTGCAGTCGGGGTCGTAGGGGTTGGAATGGGGGGCGGCCACCAGGTTACGACTGCCACCAAGGTATGTGAGTGGGATGAGCTGCAGCCGACACTACGACGCACCATTCTGCGTCTCCGCCACCTTCCCAATTCTCCAAAAATCTCTGAGTCGTCTCCAGGATATCCATGCGAGACGAGGGGGGTACGGAAGGGAAAGACGATGGACGAGCAATGGCCGACGCGCGACCGGGGCCGGCGCACTCGTTGTGGCGAAGGCGGGTGTTTGACCATGTTTGTCGCCGCAGAATAGACGCCTATCATCCGCCTTATACTGTGACGGCGGGCGATGACGGCTCCCAGACGACGCGTGCGTCAGTGTCAGTAGACGTGTCCTGGTGCCGTCATTCAAGTCAGCAACTACTGGCAGGTCTCTCTTACATGATCAATATTATCTCCATCCGACACTTCCCCTCCTTCTGCAATTACTCGGCGGACGGAGTCTTGACACCTAAGTGGTGCTAGGTCGAAATACTTATGGCATTCCTCCCGCGATTCTCGGGTTGCCTTTGCTCCGCGGGGTCAAGCCTTTAACCTGCTGCGGACAAGCGGGGAGAAGGTTGTCGAAACTCAGCACCCGGAGTTCTCCTTCTCTAATTTGTGGGCTCAAATCGCGCCTTCAAGCTGAACGGTGCCTCTGCGGAAGCAACGGCTTCATGTCATGAGCGCTATCACATGGTGCGTAGATAGTTTTAGATTTCGCCCTCGACTTCTTTCGAAGGCTTACGACGAGCAAAGTTATAGCATCCAGCAGGAAATAGGCAACGTGCGCCGGTGAAAACGCTCTGGGGCCGGCCAAGGTGAGGCTGGGCGGCCCGTGCGGGGGTGCGTGGAACAATCAGCGAAACTTCCTCGTGGAATCAACTCATCAACATGCTGCCCTGTGTCGCTTCGCGCAGTAAAGTTGTGTAGTCGGCCCCTGGACCCAGCCACCCCCCGTCGCCTCGGGAATATTGAGGAGGCATCGCTTCGAGACGAGATCTCACTGGGCCGTCATTTTGTCCGCGACCTCCGCACATCATTCACATCCCCGGCCATTGCTCGGTTCCCGTCTTCCTCCTCATATAAAGTCCCCATTCCCCCCGTCGTGACGGGTTTGCTTTCCGCCCGCCCTCCCTTTGTCCTGGCCACCCACCACAGTGCTCTATGCTCCACGGCGCCCTCTTTTTCATCTTGGCGGTATGCTCCGGCGTTCTGGGCGTGTCAGTCCAGACCGGACTCGACGACGCAACGATCACCAAAGTAAAAGCAAACTTGCGCCAAATAGCCACACACAGGTACATATATCATACACGCCGCCCCCACGTTCCGCCATCGCTGACGGTCTTGCGCTGCACAGTTGGGAGATCGGCACTGAGCTCGAGGCCCTCACCGAGCTGGAGTGGCCCAGCCTGGCCGTCTTCGAGGGCGACCTACCCCCGCCCACCGAGTTGACAGACTCAGATAACGCGGCGGACGTCATCGCTATTGCAACCGAGTAAGAACATGCCGTGGCGCGCTGTCAAGTATGCAGCTCACGTTCGTCTTCTCTTCTAGCATTGTTAGGAATATCACGGATTCTACGGGCCCTCTTATTGATGGAGACGGCGCGGTGGGTGACCCAGCAAGTGAGTAGCATATGGTCCACACAAGGTCGACGAATTTGGTCTTGACTGACTTTCCGCCAGGTCTCGGCCAAGCGGTCTTGTTGGCCAACTGGACTCGCACGAACCTCAGTGACCACGAGTTTTCATTCGCGGCAACCAACCAATTAAATTATCTCCTGGACGTTGCACCTCGCACGGACGATGGTGCCATTTCACAACGTGACGACCAAGTCCAGTTATGGTATTCTTGTTTGTTTTGAGACAGCCACTCTGTCGGTGCTCACCGCTACCCGCCACAGGGCCGACTTTGTTTACATGGCTCCTCCGTTTATTGCCTATTATGGCGGGCTTCATAATAACGATGAAGGTCTAAGTTTGCTGAGAGAAGCATACGACCAATGTAGGCTTTACCGCCAATATCTCAGCGACGACAGTGGTCTTTGGCAACATATCGTCTTGGGAGACGGCGCGGGCCCAGACTACAACCACTGGGGAACTGGTGAGATCCTTCGAAGTTCTAACGTCTGTGTTGTGGGGCTGTGCTGATTTCAACACAGGAAATGGATGGGCCGCCGCAGGGATGCTCCGAGTTCTTGGGACTATCCAGAAGTCTCAGCATTCGACGGCATTAATTAACGAGCAGGCCAACCTCCAAACGTGGGTTGACGAGATTCTGACTTCCGCTTGGAAATATCAGGTAGGTAGAGTGGTTCTATCATCTTCTCGCTATGGAATGCGGCACCCAAATTCCTCAGGCACATCCGAGGTGGCACCGCGCCGGTCCCAGACGGATTACGATGTGTTGCAAGGATACATCCATTCGTCTGCGGCGTTCAAGTGTTCATTGCCCCGTCATTTCAACTGTTCCCTCTCTCAGCGGTGCAGATGATACCAGGGCCGCATTGTCGCTCAGCCCAACCTACTGTGGAAGGCTGTGCCTGAATTCATTTTCGACGCTGGCGGCTGAAGCGGCCTTGCGCCGAGCTATCTGTTAGAGTTCGACTGTTCCTATCTTTCTCGGCGCTGTTCGGCGTGGCGTCATTGCGGTTGTGGCTTACCTCTATCTCCTTCCAGCATTCCAACGGGACGCTGTACAACTACATCGACCAGAACACTTCCTTCGCGGACACCTCCTCAACGGCACTGCTCGCCGCGGCATCGTACCGCCTGGCCACCATCACGGGCGACTGGACACACGTCCCGGCTGCAAGCAAGGCGTTCAACCTCATCAAGGCGAGCCTGACCGACGATGGATGGCTGCTGAACACAGTCGACCCGTTGACGTTCAACTCGCCATCTGCATCAGGAACGTTCAGCCCAGAGGGGCAGGCGTTCGTCCTCCTGCTCCAGGCGGCATGGCGTGATTTCAATTCATCCCCGATTACGAAAGTGTGGTGTTCTCTGCTATCTATTCCCGGCATTGCCGACAAGGCGTCGGTGTGCTCCTGATGAGCAACGCCCACCCCCCTGCGGGTTTTCTTGATCTACTACTGTAGCCGTGGATGGATTTACTCTTGGGATTACTAGTTTTGTACCGGCGTTATAGCCTTGTACCACTAACGCGACACTAGAGATGTAGACTATCTGACTATTTGACACTCTGACTATTTGACGAGAGTATTGCGTGCGCGACACGGCATGTCGGGTCAGAAGGCGAGAGGAAGGATGGTCACGCCCCGGTTCGTGGGATGGCGGGGATTCGAGACTGAGCTAGGCGCGGCGGGCCAATGGGAGTAAGAGGGGTGCTGAGTCATCAGGCTGGTAAAGGCGCGGGTCGGGTGGGGCTGGGGCGTTGGCAGCCTCGGTCGCAACGCATCGGATCCCCCAAGCAGCTGGAGAGCTCAGCCCGCCTGACGGCCGCGCCGCTCGTCGAGCACGATGCCCGGCATGCTCGTCCTCCTCTCCTTCCTCGCCTCCCTCCTCCTCTCCTGCCTCTGCTTCCCCTCCGTCTGGGCATCCATAACGGGCGGTGACGAGTTTCTCGATGCCCACGAAGCCGGCCTTGCGGTCGTGGCGTCCCGTGAGTCTCCTCCGTCCACCCGCGTGCTCCCCCCTCCTCACCCTGAGCTCCCCCCGTATAGGCACCCCGTTTCGCGAGACCGGCCCCCCCGCATGCATGGCGAAGCTTATAATGCTCAGGCACAAGGTTAGCACCCCCTCTTCTCTATCGCTCGAACTCCACCGCCTCCCCTTCCTTATCCGTGCCCTTCACGCGCACATGGTGCTGGCGCTGACCGCACACGGCCCGTCTACCCCCTATGCAGCTGCAGCAGGATAACACGCGCAGGCGAAATAGCAACACAGGCCACGCCCGCCGCGCCCCGCGCACGTTTAACGTCTCCCCGGCACGACCTCCACGCAATGTAGCCCCCTGGGGTGCCCGGTTCGGACGGGCATATGGAAAGCAAAACTATTGACTGTATACCACCCCTTGCCCACCCCCCACGTTACTGCTAGACGGATCGCCGCCCCTCGGGTCGTGTTGTATACCCAGAGATGATCTAATACCTGTTGTTGGCTAACGTTACCACGTTTTCTCAATCGACGACCTTGACTGCCTCCTATCCCGTGCGAGCGTGAAACTAGAGCTGCATAATCCGGCAGCGTGAACTACAACATGAGGGTGGATCCAACACAAGAACATGCAAGAGTACAGTACATATCGACGTAGGAGCGTATACATAGAAAGCATCCGACAAACCAAATCAACGTGCGGGATCCGCGTGCATAGCTAAAACGCCTCAACTGGCATAGACTGCCAGCCACCATGCCTAATTCTTGAACTTGCCGCGTCTGCTGGACACTGCAGACAGGACACTGGGCGCCTTCCCAAGCTTGGGCTTGCTCGACCCTGAGGCGGTGGACGCTGAGGCCGCGGTCCGCGCAGCCTTGAAGGAGCCTCCACCGCCCTTCGCCTTCGCGTGCCCAGTCACTGCAGCCGAGCCCCCGGTATTGCGGCCGACGATCCCGGACGTGCGCGACGAGGCCTCGGACTTTGCCCACCGCGCGAGCCGTGGATCTTCCGCGGGTCCGCCCTTCTTCTGCGGAGAGTCACGCAATAAGTCAGCACCCCGTAAGTGCGAGCAAAAGAAGACGGCAGGCTCACCAAAATCGCGTCCGTGCTGGGGCGGCGGCGGCCCACTTGCTCGTTCGACACCTCTCGCACGCCCATCTCGACGTCCATGTCGTCATCGTCGCCGTCGAGCCAGTTCACGTCGTTGGGATCGAATACCTCCTGTGGCGTCTTCAGATGGAGTTAACGGATATTGTGCGTTGAATAGATGTGAACCGTGGTGCGAGGACTTACGTCTACCTCTTCGGCTTCCCTTGCGGCCCTCTGAAGCTCCGCTCGCAACCTGTCTGTAGTGACCACTTCACGCTCGTCGTCGTCTTCCTCCTGGTCCTGGTCCTGACCATGCTCATCCTCTCCCTGGTCTATGTCGAAGCTCTCGTCTTCCTTGCTCAGGAAAGCAAGCTCGTTATGATCGTCGACTATCTGCGCGCTGTACTCTTCCGCGAAGGCTTTGGTCTCAGGATTTTTCCCTATGCGGAAGTGAGTCGCTATAACTATCCGCACAGTTAAGGCCACTTACTCAAGGCGGCGATATTGTCGTTATCCTTCCTTGGCCTCTTAGACGGCCGCGCCCTCCTCGAGTCGTCATCCTCAGAGTCGCTGTCCTCAAAGCCGATGCCACGGTCCCTGCGCTTTGCGCGCAACTTGCCCTGGATGGCGTCGAGATGGATCTGCTCGATAGCTTTGTCGTCTACCTCCTCGTGTTCGCTGGTAGAGGGTTAAAGGTGAGCGCACCGTCACAACACCGAACAAACAACGCCGACGTACCGAACTTTCTCCAAGACCGCGTCCTCGTTCAAGGTATCGGCGTCCATCTTGTTGTCGTCCACGAGGTCGAGGTCGGCTTGGTCCAGCTCGTCGTCGTCATCCTCATCCGACTCGTCTTTCTTCCTCAACGGCGCGTACCCGAACGCAGCCTCTTCATCAGACTCTTCAGCTTCACCGGCGACGAACTCCGAACGGCGGAGCTTCCCCTTGGGCTTGGAAGGGCCCTTGCCAAGAATGTCAAAGGCATTCTTCAGCTTAGGAGGGTTCAACGGTGCTCTGCTAGGGGACAGGGAGCGATCACGCTTGTGTAACCTCCTTGGATGGCTGACGTCATCGGGATCTTGGGTGAGGAGGACTCCCAAAGGAGCTCGCCTCACTGAAGACGTGACGGATGGAGACGAGAATGACAGCCCTCCGGCGAACTGAGAAGGCATCTTCATGAGCAGTGGGCTGTCGTATGTGGGGCGTGTCTGGGTCAAGAAGCTGTCGCGACGCTGTGAGTACGGTGCAGGCCTCTGAATGACGACTCGCTCACCCGCTCTCGTTGATGAACATTTCAGGGGACTTGAGCTTTTGCACGTTGCTTTCCTCTTGTTCATCCATCGCTAGCAGCTCTTGCTCTTTCTGGAAGATCTCATCCGCCTTCCGCAAGAGCGAGCCGCTGACGTCCAATGCGGGCTGCAATCCGTTGTCTTGCGTGAGGTCGATGTCGTCGTCGCCCTGCGCAGCTTTTAGTTGGTCGAACCCCCGCGCGTTCTGTACGTTGGTTAGCACAACCTCTACGGCGTGTCTAACACAAGCAACTCACCCCTTCCTGTGTAAAAAACTGAGAGAACCCGCCTCCCCCGCCTATGGGTCCACCTAGGTCCAGCGTACCACCAGACGAAGAACTTGTTGAATGGGCGCGCTCCTTGCCCTTGCGCGACCTCTGGATGGGACTATCGAAACCCAAGCCGCCACCCAGGTCCATTGGAGATGCCTCCAGGCTGACCGACCGGTCTGCGCGGCCGAGCTGCAATGGCGGGCCGAATACATCGTCGTCTTCCGTGGAGATCACCTTCAAAGGCGAGCGGACGCCGTCAGGCGTACCCCGGGCGGTTCTAGAGGAGGGAGATGCCTCGATCTCAGCAGCAAAGAGGCCACGGCCGATGCGGGCAGACACGACAGACATGGGGGACTGCATTGCGATACGAGTGTTCTCTTTGTCATCACCGCGGTCGAAGCTCAGCCGGACATCGTTCTCCTTGTCTGTGCCGTCCTCGGTATGTTCGCCTGTGGAGGACACGGAGCCGCGGTGTTGTGCCTGAGAGTCCGTCATGAGCGCATCGAGGGAGAGTGTATCCTGAGCGGAAGGACTAGGGTCAATGAGGCGGTTGCGGCCAAGCACGGCAGACGGCCGGTTTTCCTCGTCTTCGTCGTCCGACTCTATTCTATTCGCCGGACGCGTTCTGGCGGCAGTGCGAGGTTTCGCAGGAGCGAGGAATGGGTTCGGGTCCTCCTCGTCGTCCGCCTCGCTGGCAGTACCAGCTTGTGATCGTGCGTCTTCGTCATCACCGCCGTTCTCTTCTTGCTCCGGTTCCCAATCGTGATCGCTGTCCGAGTCGTGGACCTCCTGCGGTTCGGCTCTCCTGTTAAGCACGGCTTGACGCTGCCGGACGATCTCCTCTAGTGTAGACCGGGGCTCCAGCGGCATTGCCGCCTCACGATCCTCGTCTCGAGTCTTCATTCTGCCTCCTCGTCGTTCATAGTCTTCTTCCGCCTTCCGCCTCCGCTCGTCGTTTTGCTTCTCGGCCATGCCCAATAAGTGCTTGCCCAACTCTTGTCGAGAAAGCGAGGGCCGCGAGGCTGCGCCTTTCCTACTCGCAGCTGCAGCGAACGAAGGCCGCGCAAAGTCCTGCAGCACTCGAGTTGTATCCTCCATGTCCCCAGCGGGCAATCCGCTTTCGCGTCGTGCGCTGGGTCCGGCGCGATCTAGTTGGTTTTTGCGGCCACGGGAAGGTAGCAAGCCGTGGGCTGCCTCAGCCCGCCGTGCCTGAGCCTCGTCTTGTGCCACGCTCTTAGGGTCGTCTAGGATCTCTAGGTCGCTATCATCATCGTCCGGATGAGTCGGCGCGTGTGCTACCATCTTGAGTTTCGCCTCCTTCAGCTGCGCTGCTGCCTTTGCCTTCTGTTCTGCCTTGTACATCTCGGAAAAGTCGGGCATGTCCGGCTCATCGTCGTCAGAGGCGAGATCTACCGGGGCTGGCCCACCAAGAAGTCCCGTCGGCTCGAAAGTCGGTCTCGTTGGAGTAGACTTCCGCTCCTGATTCGAGGTGCGAATGGGGAACGACTCTGAACCATGCGAGGGGGACGAGAAGGCTTGGATGGGGTCGGACGTCGGTGGGCCGCCAGGAGAACGTGACCGTGGCACGGATCCACTAGGTACTTTGGATACGCCATGGACGAACCTATTTGCTATGAGGAACAGTAGATTACAATTGACATGAACGAACGTACTTTCTTGCGAATTCAGACGCGCTGAACTTCTTCTCGTTAGCGCGACCAACGACAACCTCTTGGTCTGCCGTTATTCTGGCAGCGAACTTCCTCGTCTCCGCCTGTTCTTTCTTTGTCGGGGGCTTTGGGCAATAGGTTTAGACCGAGTGGCTACCAACTGATATATTACTGACCTTCACACGCTTCGCGACTTCTTTGCCTTTTGCCTGCTTGGTCCGGCGTGCATTCGAAGGTTTAGGAGCAGTTGGAAGCTGCTCGTCGCCGCTGAACTGCAGTGGCGTAACATTCCGTTGCTTTCCCTTGCCTTTCATGGGTGGCGCCTCGATAGAAGTGGGTGGTGTAGGCGATGAGCCCGACTTAGGAGTATTCATGGGGTGGCGTGGGGAAGATTTAGGGTGGTCAGACTCGGGATCTGAAATTGGAAGGTCCTCCGGCCGTTTAGGACGATTCTCTTGAGAGACCGGTGGAGAGGATGCCGTCAGACTGGACAGCGAGCCATCGAACGCAGTAGACGCAGCACGGTTGGGAGTTGTAGGTCGAGTGATTTGGCTGCTAGCGGAACGAGTCTCGTCCTCTCCTGCTAGTGCATTATTCTCTAGCTCGCCAGCATCGATTGCCCTGAGTTTGGCCTTCCAGGAGAATTCGAACGCGGGGGTGTTACCATCTTCGTCGTCTGACGCGTCCGACCCGTGTCTACTTGTCGGCGACGCGTTATGCGCGTCCCGATCATCCGAGTCAGGAGGAGGGTCGCCATAGCTGCTAGTAGACATGGATAGATCGCTGTCTTCGCGTGTTTCGACGCTTGTATTAGCTGCCTCGAAAGACGTGTCGGCATCGGACGTGGCTTGTCTTCGGCCATATGTTCTGGCTGCACGCCGCACTCTAGGCGGAGATTCCGACATGGTAGCCAAGATAGACTGTGGGCGTCGGAGAGAGGAGGTGTTGAAGCCAGAAACGTCGTCAAGAATGTCGACGAGCTCGGAGTGAGGGTATGTGGGGTGAGATGCCGCCAGCGTCTCTTTCCTTGGGCTCACCAACAGGCGCCATGTATGTGACGTCACCGTGACACTACGCGTTTATGGGAAGTGAGGGCGTCACCCATCAGACGCTCGCTGGAGAGTCCAGCGCTTAGCCTGGAAGTCGGAGTGCTCGATATGCCCGACATCTCTTTCATGGGCTACATAAAGTAACGTATCCATAAAATCACGCATGCAGCGTAGAGAAAACGCCAAACACTCTCCCTGTGCAACCTCTCTAAGATTTTTTGTACTCGTCACCGCAACATCTTCAAGACAAGGTTCCAGATAGGCACCTAGCATGTTCTTGAACGATACTCACATCATTCATACATGACTGCGCTATATAGTGAGATATGTGCTTAATAGTTCTTACTCCTCGCATAACCAAGTCGCCCATCTGAGGGCACAAGTGAGGGGAAGAAGAGATCACATCGGGGACATGCCGATCCGATCGGGTCGAGCGTCTCTTCCTAATCCGGAGGTACTGTACAGTTCTTTCAGCCACAGCCGCCGCACCAGTAAGAATCTATCGACGACGGCCTCAACGACATCGACGCCCTCAAGATCCCCCCTCAAAATGAGGTAAGTTATGCCATTCCAGCGTATGAGTGCTGCTGAGATTCATGTTGCGTTCATAGTCACCGTAAGGTTAGTAGAAACTCCAGAGTTGCAGGATTCTCTCCATTCACACTGGTCGTACTTGCAGTACGAAGCCCCCCGCCACGGCTCTCTCGGTTTCCTGCCCCGCAAGCGTGCTGCGCGCCACCGCGGAAAGGTCAAGGCGTTCCCGAAGGTGCGTCTTTGAACCCACAGGCATAGAAGTGAGGACTGTCAAGGGACTAAGGCTTTTGGGTTGGTTAGGATGACGCCAAGAAGCCCGTTCACTTGACGGCAGTTATGGGCTACAAGGCGGGCATGACGCACATCGTGCGTGATCTCGACCGTCCCGGCTCCAGTGAGTGCCCTGTTTTTCGTTGCGACATCCTCCATGCCAATGCACGATGGCAGAGATGCACAAGCGCGAGGTTGTGGAGGCGGTCACGATCGTCGAGACTCCCCCGATGATCGTTGTCGGTGTTGTTGGTTACGTCGAGACTCCCCGTGGTCTCCGCACCCTCACCACCGTCTGGGCTTCTCACCTTTCCGACGAGCTCAAGCGCCGGTTCTACAAGAACTGGTACCGCTCCAAGAAGAAGGCGTTCACTCGCTACGCGAAGAAGCACGCGGAGGATGGTGGCAAGTCCATCGCCCGTGAGCTCGAGCGCATCCGCAAGTACTGCACTGTCGTCCGCGTCCTTGCCCACACCCAGATCCGCAAGACTGGTCTCTCCCAGAAGAAGGCGCACCTCATGGAGATCCAGGTCAACGGTGGTTCCGTTGCTGACAAGGTCGAGTTCGCGCACGGCCTTTTCGAGAAGCCCATCGAGGTCGGCACCGTTTTCGAGCAGGACGAGGTCATCGACGTTATTGCGGTCACGAAGGGTCACGGTTTCGAGGGTGTTACTCACCGTTGGGGCACCAAGAAGCTTCCTCGCAAGACGCACAAGGGTCTCCGCAAGGTTGCTTGCATTGGTGCATGGCATCCTTCGAAGGTCATGTTCTCCGTTGCCCGTGCCGGTCAAAGTACGTGCTATCGCGATGTTCATTATCGACAGTACACTAATCACCTTATGCAGACGGCTACCACCACCGCACGGAGCTCAACAAGAAGATCTACCGCATTGGCAAGGGCGACGACGAGGGCAACGCCTCGACGGAGCACGACATCACCAAGAAGGCTATCACGCCTATGGGTGGCTTCCCTCACTACGGTATCGTCAAGAACGACTACCTCATGCTCAAGGGCTCTATCCCGGGTACCAAGAAGCGTGTTATCACCCTCCGCAAGTCTTTGATGGTTCACACTTCCCGTCGGGATCTCGAGAAGGTCCAGCTCAAGTTCATCGACACGTCGTCGAAGTTCGGTGTAAGTAATTGGCAGGGATCATTCATATGCGCTTTTGCTCACACATCTCCCACAGCACGGTGCATTCCAGACCTTCGAGGAAAAGGCTTCGTTCCTTGGAACGCTCAAGGCCCGCGCTTGATTTGCTTTTACTTCTCTACCTACCACTCGCTTTACCGTTATGCTGCATCATCCACGCTATGCTTTGTATTGCCCAATGACATGACACCCGCCTCGGCTATGAAGCATTTACGGTTGTACATCATCTTGGATACCGTGTGCTGCGTGAAATGTCTGCGAGACAACTTGTGCAAGTCGAAGCAACCCATAAGCACATATGCCAGGCGCTGGCCTGTGGTGGGAGAGATCTACGATCAGGCATTAGACGCCGTGGCTGAGGAGGCGGACTGGCCAATGAGACAGACTCTGCATGTAAGCGCGTGACGAGACGCCCGCCTGCACGAAAAGTGGGTGACGCGGGAGACGAGGAGAGTCGTTCTCGACCGCACGCGTCCTCCACCGCTCACGTTCGTCGGACGCGTCTGTCTACCCCGCTCACGATCTTAGACGGTGCGCATGTCTTTCGGTCACGCGTTGCTAGCGTCTACTTACTCCCATGCCAGACAGCTTGGGACGACGACAGCACGCTGGCGCGTCACTGCGTCTCTTCATCGTCAGGGCTGGTTTGTCGGGTCGCGGTAAGTCGTGTCTACTATGTCTGCGCTTCATTTCGTTCTTAATTTGTGGCTCAGGATGACTGGTTATTGCATTGATGCTGAGAGCGTCCTCTCTGGGCCTCACTCATGGGATCACACGCTGCTCACTCCAACGTCACCGGTCTCTTCACAAGCAGCTCGTTCATGAAACTGTGCTGCTCGTGCACCGGACTCCGCGCGCCCACTCGACAGCGAAGGGTGAAGTGGCAGAGGAGATACCGGCGATACGCAACTCCCCTGGCTCTCCCTCCTCCCATAGAACCCCCACTCCCTCGTCCACCACCAAAACCCCTACTCCTACCACCAAGTCAAAAACTACATTGGCTCGTTCCCGCGTGGGCGGAAAGCGTGACATAACACCTCCTGCCCGCGTACGACGCAAACTCTGGAAGCCGCCCACCGCAACGACATCCTCCGCCTCCGTTCCACCATCAACATTAGCCTTCCGGGAGCATGACCGCCGTCGGCCACTGTACAACAAGCTCGTCGAAGCACTTGACATAGACGAAGCCTGGTCCATCTACCAGCAACTACTCAACGACAGCCCCACCCACGCTAGGCAAGCGATTCCCCAAAAGTACCTCCACGGGTTTGCCGCGTCGCTGGTGTCTCGAGCCAAGTGGATGCCGGCCCAGAAAACGCGCACACAGACGACGTTCCTCCGCCTCCTCTCGGTGTTGAACACCATCTACTACACGGGAGGGCAGGTGCGGCTTTGGGAGTGGAACGCCTTGATGGAGTGCGCGGGCAGAGGGTGGCGGCGGACGAGGATGGACGACTTCAACGCTTCCATGGGCATTTTCCAGGACATGCTCGCAAACCGCGCCCCAGGTTCGTCGCTGTCGGATGACGGCAGTCAGCTGCTGCACGATGCCTCCAAGGTCGCCTCCCAACCCGTGTCGCCGGACGTCGTGACATACACGACGCTCCTGGCCATCGCGGGACGCACGCTCAACCAGCAAATATTGCAGGAAGCGGAGACTCTGCTGGTTTCCTCCGGACTGGCCCCCAGTCACGTCACCCACCTGGCTTACATCAGGTATCATGCGCGCAAGGGAAAGCTGGCTGGGGTACGCTCTACTCTTGCGGTTATGAAGGCGAACGGCATTGCGTTAGGCATGGAAGGCATCAACGCCTGTGTCTGGGCGTACGGGCGTAACGGGCGACTGGATATCTCGGCCCTAATCTACCGTATCCTCCGCCACCGAGTGCCGCAGGCTCACGAAGCTGAGGAAGAGGAAGAGGACGTGACGCCAGAAGAAGCTGCCCTAGAACTAGAGAAGCTGGAAGGCATCGTCATCCCTCCAGGCCTCAAGCCCGACGCCATCACGTACTACACCCTCGTGCAGGCGTACGCCTACCGCGGGCACTTCCACCCCTGCCTCGCCGTCTTCACGGACATGATCGCCTCCCCCCACATCCTCACCGGCGTCCTCGCGGACGTGGACGCGCCCACGGACGGCCCCACGATCCCAGACCCGGTGCTGCCCGTGTACCGCGCGCTCTTCCTCGGCTTCGCGCGGCACGCGATGTCCCCCCGGCACGCGCACCTCGCCAACGTCGTCGTCGTCTCGCGCGCGGACCGCAGCCCGCCCGCGGCGTGGACGCTCGCGCAGCTCGCCGAGCTCTTCGACACGTTCGTCGGCCTCCCCGGCGGCGCGCGCCCGAACGCGCGCACCGTGTACTGGCTCCTCGTCGCGTTCGCGGTCACGAGCGGGTACGACCGCGCGGTGCTGCGCGACGTGTGGGCGCGCCTCGCGGCGCGCTATGGGGAGCACTGGGACGGGCGCGTGCGCGCGTTCCGCGACAAGGTCTTCGCGGACGAGTTCGACGCGGCCTTCTTCGAGGACGTGCGGACGAGCCGGGACAGGCGGTGGGATTCATGACACGCAAGTGGGGGGGGGGGGGGGCACGAGGGGGGGGG